>JASAMZ010007164.1:0-16476 GCA_030248115.1 Linhomoeus sp. GSCO2_2 | reverse complement strand
GCCGGATTTCGTTCGACCGTTTGAAACCTTACGCTGAGGCCAGTTGAACATTCATTCCCTAAAGAAATACTTTTGTTTTTTAACCTTCTGCTTTACGAACAATTTTGTCTGCCAAAAAATTACTCCTGGCCATTTCCAATGTTGCCTCGCAACAACCGCTCAGAAATGCGTGTGTCTTGCTAAAAAGGTAATCCCGGGCGATCCCAATGTTGCCCCTGCAAGTATCCTCAGAAAGGAGCGTGTTGGAAAGTAGCGCATGAATAATGGACTCCGGGCGGGCGCGTGTCATATCGGAAAGGCTTGAGATATTCTTTACAAAGTATCCAACCTTTTACTCTTCCACTTTTTATTTCAGAACACTCAAAAACCACTCTGCATTAATAAAACAACTCAACTTTTTTTTTAACAGCTTGTTGGAAATATTGGCTACTGAATATGAAGGCACGTAGTAACAACCAGTTAGTGAAGGAGTCACATTTTGCCCATCGCATTTCTTCCAAAACCTGAAGATGACCAGGCGAAATGAATAATCCAAATGAAATTCACCGATGCTCATCGGAACTACCAAAGTGCAATAGTGGCACATTTAGCACTTCCTGAAAATTGATACGAAATGAACTGGGCAAATTATTAGTTTGTACTGAGCTGTTTGAGACAGTCAAACGAAGGAAAGTGAAATAGATAGGCGCTAGAATGAAACAGATGCGTTCGCATGCAGTAGGTCTTTGAAAGTCCGGTAACCGCATGGTATCTACACTTACCGTCAAAATTGTACACGTTTTTTGGGACATCATGACATCAAATTCAAGCATTGTATGCACATCTATGCGAAAATGGTGCTCAAAACGCAAATTACTCATTTCTCAAGATCCACCTGGGTCATAATTACTACAACTTGTGCAGCAAGGAAATACGACTTGTGCCACTCCAAAGGCTTTCGATTGTCATGGATGAATATAGTATGTGTGTAGCTTGTAGCACGCTCGCAAACGGAGTAATCAAATTTGATTTGCTGGCTACAAACTACTTGCTCCACATCTTCATCCACGACGGTTGTGGTTTGTCTGACCAACAATGCAATATTGCATTTTGAGCGCACGTTGTTTCGTCCAACCTCTGACGCGCGACACCATACGAGGGCTCGTCGGGCCTGCTTGTGTGCTCAACGTCTGATATTTCTTGCGCAAGGAAATCTTAGAGCGATCTGCTTGGGCTCTTCGATTAGTCTCGACTCACAGATCATTGTTCATACCAGGCCAGTTATGTATCGTGTGAAGTTAATATCAAATTTGCAGCTACTCTACAGCACGCTTTGGAGCAGATGGGGGTTTGACTTTCGAAAGACCTGGTATTACATACCACAAGTCATGCTGAAATCCTGTATTACAACACAACGAAAGGAAGCCATGCAAGCCATATAATAGAAGGAAAATGCAACATAATTCGTGAATAGCAACCAAAGTCCTGCCTGAGTGTTTTGGTGAACGACTCTACGGTCTTATGGGCTGCACATTCCATGCTAAAATTTGGCATTGAGCCTGTTGTCAAAACTCATTCTGCCTTGGAGATTAGGCCGGTAACCAGTAACGCAAACTGTAGCTGTACAATTCAAACTACCTACCTAGCTACACTATGCTATTTCTGCAAGGTGCTTCTGTGAATTGGGCCGACTTGTGGTCCAAAGATTGCACTCCCTTGTTTACTAACAGGTGTTCATGAGAAATCCCATCAGCGTATCAAGTTAGGTACTCCATTTAGAAATGTGTTGGGTTTCTCAGGGACACCATTTACACTCTTTCGCCCCTTGCAATTGAGTCTGCCCATGGCTTAATGATACTTTCAACCACACCTTCAGCTTGCTGAGCTGCTCATTGGCAAGCGCTTCTTCCTCTGACTTACGTTTGCTCACAGCTTCTTCCTTCTCCCTCTTTGCTTTCTGTCTCTTGGTCGTGGCTGCCTTCTCCTCATCTTTTCTCTTTTGTTCCTTAACCCTGAGCAGCTCAGCAGCTGCTGCCTCTGCCTCGGCCATTTCCTCTTCCTTTTTCTTTTGCTCGAGTCTCTGAAGCTCTTCTTCCTCTGCATTTCTTTCTTCTTCTTGGCAAGCTCTTCGTCTTCTCCTGCCTTCTCCAGTTTGAGCACTCTCAGCTGCTGCCTGCTCCTTGCTTTAGTTTTCTCGTCTCCAGTTTGGTCTCGGCTGCTTCCTTCTCCTTCCTCATCTTTTTTCTTTTGTTCCTCGACTCTGAGCAGCTCAGCAGCTGCTGCCGCTGCCGCGGCCACTGCTCTTCCTCTTTCTTTTGCTCGAGTCTCTTCTTCTCTTCTTCTTCACTCTTCTAGTTGGCGAGCTCTTCTTCCTCTACCTCAGTTTGCTCTCAGCTTCTTCCTTCTCGTTCTTTGCTTTCTGTCTCTTGGTCTTGGCTGCCCTTCTCCTCATCTTTTCTCTTTGGTTCCTCGACTCTGAGCAGCGGCAGCAGCTGCTGAGCTGCTCAGAGTTGAGGAAGCAAAAGAGAAAAGATGAGGAGAAGGCAGCCAAGACCAAGAGACAGAAAACAAAGAAGGAGAAGGAAGAAGCTGAGAGCAAATGAAGTCAGAGGAAGAAGAGCTGCCAAGAAGAAGAGTGAAGAGGAAGAGAAAAAGAAGAGACTCGAGCAAAAGAAAGAGGAAGAGGAAGTGGCCGCAGGCAGCGGCAGCGGAAGCTGCTGAGCTGCTCAGAGTCGAGGAACAAAAGAGAAAAAGATGAGGAGAAGACAGCGAAGACCAAGAGACAGAAAGCAAAGAAAGAGAAAGGAAGAAGCTGAGAGCAAACTAAAGTCAGAGGAAGAAGAGCTTGCCAAGAAGAAGAGTGAAGAGGAAGAGAAGAAGAGACTCGAGCAAAAGAAAGAGGAAGAGGAAGTGGCCGCGGCAGCGGCAGCAGCTGCTGAGCTGCTCAGAGTCGAGGAACAAAAGAGAAAAGATGAGGAGAAGGCAGCCAAGACCAAGAGACAGAAAGCAAAGAAGGAGAAGGAAGAAGCTGAGAGCAAACTGAAGTCAGAGGAAGAAGAGCTTGCCAAGGAGAAGAGTGAAGAGGAAGAGAAGAAGAGACTCGAGCAAAAGAAAGAGGAAGAGCAAGTGGCCGCGGCAGCGGCAGCAGCTGCTGAGCTGCTCAGAGTCGAGGAACAAAAGAGAAAAGATGAGGAGAAGGCAGCCAAGACCAAGAGACAGAAAACAAAGAAGGAGAAGGAAGAAGCTGAGAGCAAACTAAAGTCAGAGGAAGAAGAGCTTGCCAAGAAGAAGAGTGAAGAGGAAAAGAAGAGACTCGAGCAAAAGAAAAAGGAAGAGGAAATGGCCGAGGCAGAGGCAGCAGCTGCTGAGCTGCTCAGGGTTGAGGAACAAAAGAGAAAAGATGAGGAGAAGGCAGCCACGACCAAGAGACAGAAAGCAAAGAGGGAGAAGGAAGAAGCTGAGAGCAAACTAAAGTCAGAGGAAGAAGCGCTTGCCAATGCAGCAGCTCAGCAAGCTGAAGGTGTGGTTGAAAGTATCATTAAGCCATGGGCAGACTCAATTGCAAGGGGCGAAAGAGTGTAAATGGTGTCCCTGAGAAACCCAACACATTTCTAAATGGAGTACCTAACTTGATACGCTGATGGGATTTCTCATGAACACCTGTTAGTAAACAAGGGAGTGCAATCTTTGGACCACAAGTCGGCCCAATTCACAGAAGCACCTTGCAGAAATAGCATAGTGCAGCTAGGTAGGTAGTTTGAATTGTACAGCTACAGTTTGCGTTACTGGTTACCGGCCTAATCTCCAAGGCAGAATGAGTTTTGACAACAGGCTCAATGCCAAATTTTACCATGGAATGTGCAGCCCATAAGACCGTAGAGTCGTTCACCAAAACACTCAGGCAGGACTTTGGTTGCTATTCACGAATTATGTTGCATTTTCCTTCTATTAAATGGCTTGCATGGCTTCCTTTCGTTGTGTTGTAATACAGGATTTCAGCATGACTTGTGGTATGTAATACCAGGTCTTTCGAAAGTCAAACCCCCATCTGCTCCAAAGCGTGCTGTAGAGTAGCTGCAAATTTGATATTAACTCACACGATACATAACTGGCCTGGTATGAACAATGATCTGTGAGTCGAGACTAATCGAAAGAGCCCAAGCAGATCGCTCTAAGACTTTCCTACGCAGAGATCTCAGAGCGTTCAGCACACAAGCAGGCCCGACGAGCCCTCGTATGGTGTCGCGCGTCAGAGGTTGGACAAAACAACGTGCGCTCAAAATGCAATATTGCATTGTTGGTCACAGACGCCGACCGTCGTGGATGAAGATGTGCAGACGAGTTGTTTGTAGCCAGCAAATCAAATTTGATTACTCCGTTTGCGAGCGTGCTACAAGCTACACACATACTATATTCATCCATGACAATCGAAAGCCTTTGGAGTGGCACAAGTCGTATTTCCTTGCTGCACAAGTTGTAGTAGTTATGACCCAGGTGGATCTTGAGAAATGAGTAATTTGCGTTTTGAGCGCCATTTTCGCATATATGTGCATACAATGCTTGAATTTGATGTCATGATGTCCCAAGAAACGTGTCAACTACGGTAAGTGTAAATATCACGGGGGTCCGGACTTTCGAAAGACCTACTGCATGAGAACGCATCTGTTTCTGTCTAGCGCCTATCTATTTCACTTTCCTTCGTTTGACTGTCTCAAACAGCTCAGTACAAACTAATAGTTTGCCCAGTTCATTTCGTATCAATTTCAGGAAGTGTGAAATGTGCCACTATTGCACTTTGGTAGTTCCAATCGAGCATCATTGAATTTCATTTGGATTATTCATTTCGCCTGGTCATCTTCAGGTTTTGGAAGAAATGCGCTGGGCAAAATGTGACTCCTTTCACTAACTGGTTGTTACTACGTGCCTTCAGATTCAGTAGCCAATATTTCCAACAAGCTGTTAAAAAAAAGTTGAGTTGTTTTATTAATGCAGAGTGGTTTTTGAGTGTTCTAAATAAAGTGGAAAAGTAAAAGAGTGGATACTTTGTAAAGTATTTCGAAGCCTTTCCGATATGACACGCGCCCGCCCGGAGTCCACTATTCATGCGCTACTTCCGACACGCTCCTTTCTGAGGGATTCTTGCAGGGCAACATTGGGATCGCCCGGGATTAATTTTTTAGCAAGACACACGCATTTCTGAGCGGTTGTTGCAAGGCAACATTGGGATCGCCCGGGAGTAATTTTTTGGCAGACAAAATTGTTCGTAAGACAAGGGTTAAAAAACAAAAGTATTTCTTTAGGAATGAATGTTCAACAACTGCCTCAACGTAAGGTTTCAAACGGTCGAACGAATGCCACTCTACAATGCAAGACGAGCGAGTTAGAGTCCTTATAGCGCACAAAACGTAGCGAATGTCGATTTCCATGGTGCGTATTTTACTAATTGGAAAAGTTTATGCAGTCACATGAAAGAGCACGTTGAGACCTTTCAAATGACGTGTCGATTGTCGCCCTACGACGTAAAACGTGCGAGTTAGAGCCGCTTTGCGTTTTGGATCTTCGGGTTACTGTAACTCGCGAACTTAATATTTTTGAGTCGCAACTCCTCTTAGCGCTTTATCAGTGAGTCTCTCGAATGAACCCAAGATCGTCTCTTTACGACTTTCCTACGAAAATTTCAAGTTTCTTAGTACGTGATTTACCAATTGAATATGAATTTTATCGTGTCATAAAAGAGCACGTCGCGAGGTTTTAAGCGAGCTATCGCACACCTCTCTACGACGTAAGACGAGCGAATTAGGGTCGCTTTGCTGTTTGAACCTTTGAGTTATTGTAGCTCGCGAAATTCAAACTTCTGGATCTCGATTTCTCTCAACGGAATGATCAGTGTGCCGAAATATATTCAACGAGCTCAAGATCGTCTCTCACCGACGGAAGACGAGCGAGTTAGAGAGGTTTTGCGTTTTGAACCTTTGGGTTATTGTAGCTCGCGATATTCAAACTTTTGAGTTACGACCAAAAGAACAAATGATGAGTGAGTCGACAACTATCCAAGAAACTCAAGATCGCCTCTCTACGACGCACGCTGAGCGAGTTAGAGCGATTTTTGCGTCAAAAACGCGAGAATGTCGCTTTTCATGGTGCGTGTTTGCGTAATTAAGAACATTTTTAATGCCAAATGAAAGAGCACGTCGAGACCTCTTAGTTGACCCTACGCACGCCGCTCTACGACGTAAGACGAGGTAGTAAGAGCCGCTTTGTTGTTTGAACCTTTGAGTTACTGTAGCTCGCGAAATTCAAACTTTTGAATCCCGACTTCTCTTAACGGAATAATCAGTGAGTCAAACCCTATCCAAGGAGCTCAAGATCGTCTCTCTACGACGGAAGACGAGCGAGTTAGACAGGTTTTGCGTTTTGAACTTTTGGGTTACTGTAGCTCGCGAAATTCAAACTTTTGAGTTTCGACCAATAGAAAAACAAATGATCAGTGCGTCGAGAGCTATCCAGCCAACTCAAGATCGTCTCTCTACGAAAACGACGCACGCTGAGCGAGTTAGAGCGATTTCTGCTTTAAAAACGCTAGAATGGCGCTTTTCGTGTTGCGTGTTTGCGAAATTAAAAAAATTTTTACGCCAAACGAAACAGCACGTCGAGACCTTTCAGTTGACGTATCGCACGCCGCTCTATGACGTAAGACGAGCGAGTTAGAGACGTCTTCCGTTTTGACCTTCGGGTTACTGTAACTCGCGAAATTCAAACTTTTGAATTTCGATACCTTTCCGTAGAGCCCAAGATCTCCTACCTAAGACTTTCCAACGCCGAGATCTGAGAGCGTGACGGACGGACGAACGAACGCACGCACGGACGTAGAGCTCTCGTAGGGGTTCGCCCAGCTGAGGCCGGGCGAAAAAAGTTTTCGTTCTAATGCTACATGTCTCCAACACTTTAGATCCCTCCACAACTGAAACTTCACAATTTGTTGAGCTGGATCAACAGGGTTCACAGAGGCTTAATAAGCCAGCATCAATTCAGACTCCGCAATATACATCACTGGCAGTGAAACTAGTTCAGTCTGAAACAAATATAGTCTCTTCAGCACAAGTGGTCAGTCAGCCTGGTAACCAAACAATGGCAGCATTTGATGCCACAGTGCAACATGGAGAAGGCACACTTCGAGACATCACTAAGCCTTTCCACGAAATGCAAGAAAATGATGAGGATGTGCAACTTGTACTCCATAGCCAGTCGCAAGAGTGTCTTCAGCGCACAACAGTGCAGCAAGGTATGGTAGCGGCAGGAGTAGTCCATCTTGGTCAACTGGGCGAGACCACAGTGAGCATAGCACATGGTGGTCATACAATCAAACCTGAAGACCAAAGTTCGTGGCTGGTAGAAACAGAGGCACTACAAGCCGCAACTACATCATTCAATGAAGCTGGGGACACAGCAGCAGCAGCTCCAGTAATTGAAGAAGGGGTCAGCCAGCATCTGTCGGCAAATTCCTTAGCGACCATTTCAGACAATCGTTATTGCACAGTGCTGCTGAATGAGCCAGCAACGTCTGAGACAACGACCCAGGCAGGCACTTGCGATGACACCGCAGTGGATTCAACAATAGAAATGACGGTGGAGCAAGGGGAGCTTGCATCTTTCAACTCATATATTAAAGAACCAACAGCGATAGTTGCTTTGCAAGCGAATATAGCGCCACCCCTCCCAGAATCAGGTATGCAAGGGGCATTCCAGTTGGCAACACTGCAACAAGAAGATACGCACAGTTTGGCAGTTCATGCAAAAAGCAGCTCTGGTGTCTCAACAACAGTACCTCAAGACTTACTCTCTCCTGCAGAACAAATCTCCAGGACCGCAGTGGTTTCACAGAACGCTGAAACTGCCAGCTATCTTGCTTCAACTTCTGAAATGAATGAAATGCAGTTAAATGAAGAACTCACCATTGAAGGTCAAACAGCTGCACACAGTGCTGGATCAGTGGCAAATGTTAGTGCCGAGGAGACCTTAAAATATAGATTAATCAATATGGAAGCTACCACATCTGCGAGTATGGAGATTGATCAAGCCCTGGTGAATGCCCATGATACATCCACCATTGAAGAGGTTCTTGCAGGCCCAGACACGAAATTGGTTGTATCAGCCACTAGCAAAGAAGTCAAGCTTGGTGAGACTTCAGTTGATCGCTATGTTGATCAATCAATTCAGCTGGGCAACAGGGAGGTCGTGTTGGAGCAACAACCCGAAAGGCATAGGGCAGTCGTCCAGCTAATTGAAACACAGCAGACCCAGCGAATGGCTGATGTTGGTCCAGTCAGTGAGACAAGCACAAGTAACAACGAAGTAACGCAAATTGTTGTGCAAGATGCTGACCTTGCATCAGTGATTTCAGCAAGGCAAACGATGGAGAACGCTACTGCAATTGATGCCTTGGCTTCCAGAAACTGGGAAGTGCAAATAGCCCAGTCAGCGGAAAAGGTAGTGCAAGACGATGGGATCAACTTCTTCATCAACACAGTTGAAACAACAAACCAAGAGTCATCAGCGACTGAATTTCAAGCTGGCTGTGACAGCAATGTAAAAACTGAGGTGGTCACTCTTCAGAATGAGTCCATCGGCAGTACAGTGACACTTCAGGAAACCAAAGACTGCACTGAACTGACCACATTTGAGCCTGCACCGAATAGAGAAGACGTGTTCACTCGAGCCAATGATGGTAGAGCTCTCGTACAGAGTGCCAGTAGGCATGTTGTGGCCAACACAAAGCAAGCAGAGCTCGTCAATGAAGAATCGTGCGTTAGACTCGGTTCCCATCAAAGTCTTGGAGCTACTGAAGTATCACGTTTCCAGAATGACACCAGTCAATATGTCACAACAGTAAGCGAGTCAAGAGAATCGTCATCACAAATCAGCCACTTGGAGCCAATGCGAGACACTGAATCGGTTCCAACAGCTTCTCGTACTGAGGCGTTAGCACGACTGAGTGAGATGGCCTGCTACGAATTGTCAGCCCTGGGAACAACAGAATCAATGGCTCATCATGACAGGAGCCTCTGCAACAGTGGCCTATCAGCTGCAGCAGATGATTCTATGCTTCAATCAGATAGTTGGTCGAGATTTACTATCCCGCTGAAGAGCACCACTGATTCTCATGTAACTGCATCAGTGGAAGAAGATGTTACTGATCCATGTGTACATCATAAAGAAACCCAAGGGATTCTGCTAGGATCAGGGCCAGCATATGTTGGCTCTACATCGACACTCCAGCCAGCTAATGCACTTTTTAGAGCAGACAATGAGTTTCAAAGTCACGCTCAAACGCTTCAAGGCTCGGCAGTTCTACTACATCCAAAATCATATGCCGGATATGCCACAGGGCAACAGATCAAAGAAACAGAAGCCATAGCCGACACAATGGAAGTGTTGTCTGAGGTTGATGTCAGCACAACAGCCATACTTCAAGCAACAACTGATCTTCAAGTTGCAGCTGAAGGGTATTCTTCCAAGGAATGCACTCGGCATGTTGAGGCTTCCAAGACAATGGCTGGACAGTCTGCAGTGGACCAAGCCACAGCAAACCAGGATGAAAAGTTGGTCCTGAATGCGTATGGGAAGCCATCACTTCAGGTAGACGTTTCTTCCACCCATGAGATTGAAGGCGGCGTGACCAATTATCAGTCTGTGCAGCCAAGAGCTGCAAAAGCAGCCCTCCAAGACAGTGGTGAAGCTTATATTGCAACCATCCATGGAAAACAGGCGGGAACAAAGGACGTTTGGTCCAGCAACGAAGAAAGTAAGGACAGGACCCCAGTCAGTGTTGCTGATGGTGCAATCAACGTTGAACAAAACCAACATGTGCATACCCTTGCAAACACCAAGGCAACGAAGGAATCGAGCCTTAGTGATGAGCTTGCAGTCCATCAGCGCAAAGGGGGCAGGACTATGCATGCAATGATCAGAGCGCAGCAAACTGCTGATTATGCTGCATTGGGGGAACTGGGGCAGTCCAAAGAACAAGAGGTTTTCCATGACCATGACTGCACAACAGGTGTAATGGATGCCACAGTGGTTGGAACAATTAGTCAAAGTTCCTCTCACAATGCCGCCACCGAATTGGAAGCCTCTAAAGAAGAGCAGAGAACAGCATATTATGAAGGAGAGTTGAAGGATCAACAAGATGCAGCTGCCATTCTTTCAAGAGGGAATTATTTGTCCATGAGGATCCACACGACAGTTCCAGCTGAAAATGAATGTACAACAACGATGGCAACAGGCCACAGAATCACAACAGAAGCCATTGAAACCACTGCCTCTGAAGAACACAGCAGTGCACAGAAGGCTATGAACATCATCGGAAGCGAGGAGACAACAGCTAGTAGCGACTATCACTCCACGCCATCCACAACAAATGACTTGTCTTCAATTTGCACTGCTCATGTAGCTCAAGTCCAAGGTCTCATCAATGCAAAAGCCAGATCAACTGCCGATAGTGTTGTGAATATGGAGCAGTACTTCGACTCCAAAGACAAGAAAGAAGACATCAGCAGCAGTGGCCCAGATACTATTCGGTCGTTGGCGTTCGCAGCAAGCATTGTGGCGCCAACAGACGATGAAACCAGAGTAGTCATTGAGCATCAGACGGGGACTGCAAAGAATGCGGAAGAAATCAAAGAAGACAGTTGTATTGCACAAACAATGGTGCACTCTCTCACGAGTGTTACCACTAATGCGACAACACAGCGAAATGAGACACTCAACTATGACAGTGTCTTCCCAGCAGAGACGCAAACACGTCTCGCAACTGTTGAGCAAGCGTCACTGATCCGCGTGACTGGAATGGCACAGGGTTCAAAGGATACTTCAACTTCCAGCAAGGCAGCGAAGTTAACTGGCCAAGCATCAGAGCAAACGTTCATGGATTCCATTCCGATTTGCACAACTCTAAAGGGTAGCTTGAACCTGGTGGCAAAGCGCCCAGCAGTGAGGGAAGCAGAGCTCCCTAGTGAAGCAGAAGACAATTCTACCACACGGTCAAGTAACCGCATTCATGCAGAAACGACATCACCGTATTTCACCGCCTCATCATTGACCCAGGACTCAGCAACTGTAGTCACTAGTTCGGAAGAAGAAGTTGAGGCTATTCGTCTTTCACCTTTGCCTGAGAAGCTCAAGACATCGGTCATCAACGAAGTCTATGAAATCAGCCTAGCTTCTGGAGAGAGTGTGGAACATACCACCTTTGCTAAACAAACCGAGGTGCCAACAGGTCCATTGACAAGCGGCTCGACACTGAGTAGCCCACTTGCAGCTGAGCAAACACGAGCAGACATCTCTCTTCAAAGGCTCCCCAATGATGAGCGAGGAATGTTTACTGCTACTTCAGCTACACCAACACAAATATCTAGCGCTGCTGTGAGACAGGTGGAAGAGCACAGCGCTGTCATCACTGAGCTGAAGCTGGCGCAAACAACTAGCCAACAGGCAAAGAAGATACTCAAAGAGGTTTCTATCAAGGAGGCTGCAGAACTTGACATTATCCACGAAATGAGTGACGTCCCAGAAGACCCCATCCACCCAACTGCGATTCAGAAACCAGCAGCAAAACCAAAACCAAAGATGAAGAAAGTCAAAGTCAAGAGGGACAGACCACCTGAATCCCCAACAACACCATCCCCGAATACGTCAAGTGTAATACTCGACTCAACAGAAGCAGCCAAACACACTGCTACGACTTTCGTGGCGATGCTGAACTATGAGCCAGAGACTCCAGAAGCCATGAGACTTGTTGAAGGCGAAAGAATATTAGTTCTGAATGGAGAAAGAAACGACTGGTGGTACGTTCGGCGCATCAATGTTGGCCACGAAGGTTGGGTACCAAAGGACTATCTCGAGTCAGAGGAAGAATACGAATTGTTCCTCCAGAAGAGTCTCAAGGAGATCGCTGAAATCGTTCCACTGAGCTCCCAGCCAGCCAGAGGAATGCCCTTCAAGCCAGAAATTGTGGAACAACTGTCGCCAGCAACAGCCTTTGCTGGGGAGCCTGTCACACTGCAGTGCAAAATCAAGGCTAATGCTTCAGCACAGATTTACTGGCTTAGGAACACAACAGTCATCAAGCCTACCCCTGACTTCCTGCAAAGCTTGCTACCAGATGGAACTTGCCACCTTCAGATCAGCCGAACAAGTCCAGCTGACTCTGGCATATTCTCACTCATCTGCAAAAATGCCCAAGGATTTGCCACCACTTCCGCTCGCCTGAATGTTCTTGGAGAGCTGCAACTTGGTGACAGCTTGGAAACCAAAGTGCGTTCTCGCTCTGTTGATTACCAACAAGGCGTGCAGCCCATGTTCTGGAAGAAGCCAAAGCCTCTCTCACTGAACACTGGAGACCTTGCTACAATGGAGTGTCGTCTGCTGGCTGAGCCGGAACCAAGGATCAGTGTCTACTGGAATGATGAACACCTTCATCAGTCAGACAGAATCCACCTCTGCCTGTTGAATGATGGTCACATGTACATGTTCGTTCTCATCATCGATGGTGTCCTGCCAACTGATGCAGGCTACTACACCTTCATTGCCACTAATGAGTTGGGAACATCAACTGCACAAATGAAGCTTGCAGTCTCAGGTGAGTTTTGTAATACTACATAGTGACTGCGCAGTAGAGCAAGCTCACTAATAAATTGCTATGTACATACATACCTTGTGGTGCATGGATGAAAGCAACCTGTTTTAAACAGTGTCACTTTCAGATAAACCAGCTGTGAAGGCAGTTATACCTGCTCAGGCATTTGGCTTGGTTGGGGCTAACATATTGGCCTCTCCAGGAGAGCTTGTCAGGTGAGCTACCTCACACTACACTAACAGTCTCCATGACGAATGCCAAACCGACTTTTCTTGCAGGCTTGCTGCCACTGTGCATGGCGAACCAGCTCCAGAAACCATCTGGTTCAAGGATGGCATTGAAATCACACGTGATGACGAACACGTGGTTAGAACATTCAGAGCTGACCAAACAGCTGAGCTACTCATCTATGACTGCAAGATTGATGATGAAGCGCAATACACTCTATTGGTGGAGAATATCGCTGGCATTGACAAGTGTTCATTTGAGATTCTGGTGGACGCCCCAGGTAAAACCGACTTCGAACTACAATTGTACCATGTTTACTCCAAAAAATGCTCTCCCCAACCTTGTAGAACAAAACTTGGCTGTATATAGGGTAAATTTTGAGACTTTCAAGGGGTCGAACCTACAAAGGCGCCTCCTCACTCAAAGGGCCCCCTCCCAATCTAATAACAGCTCCACCTGGAAGTGAGTTGAAAGAAATAAGCTTCTAGTGGAGTGTTCCGTATACGCCCCCTACATAGGATAAACATTTGATTCTTAGTAATGTTTTGCCACATTGCACAATTAGTTACAGTTCGCACAGCACTGTTCAGAGACGAAGAGGGTGAGTGGGAAGAAGTACAGGAAGCAGCGCAGCTTGGTTACCAAGATGCCACCAGCATCGTCTGAGTCAGAAGAAGACCCCACTTTGAGACTTCAGCAAGAGAGGCAGCGACGAAGGGAATCCCGAAGATATGTCAAGGTTTCACAGAAAAGGGCAGCTGCAGTAGACAAGAGATTCAACTTTGAGCTACCAAAGTTTCCTGCTCCACTGAGCGACACTGATGGACATCTTGGGGAGACTGTCATTCTGACAGTCACTGTGGCAGGAAATCCCACCCCTGAGGTCACATTCTATAAGAATGGCAGTCCAGTTCCCAGTGATACTGGGAAATACGAGATTCTTCACGACAAGAATATCTCGAATTGCCACTGGCTTGTCATTCACCAAGTCACCTCAGCAGATGACGCTGAATATGCTTGTCAAGCTAAGAACTTGGCTGGAGATGCATGGTGTTATGCTGATTTGTTCATTGTTTCTGACAGGGGTTTGTTTTCATCAGTTGGTTCAGTTTTTTTGTTTATTCGGTTGTTTGAGGTCCAAATTTACCATTTTGTTTCAGTTCATTCAATTTGCTCAGTTCAATCAACACACATTTGCTTTTGTAGACCTCAGTGTTCTTCCTTTGATAGCATTAACCTGGGTCATATTGGTGTGGTTTTGGCCAAGTTGGCAAACAAAATATTTACTGTATGCCTACCCCAGCACATACGATTCCAATGTGGCCTGGAACAGAGATTTCACTAATAAGCTATTCTGCCAAACATCGTCTAAACTTGCCACTTTAGGTGAGCCAGGCAAGGAATTAGAAGAGAATGGGGAAGCACCACGATTTTCATCGACATTTGATGCCCAACAAGTCAAGGTTGGAGAAACAATCAGACTGAAGTGCCTGGTGACTGGATTTCCCACGCCTGACGTAAAGTGGCTGCAGTAAGTTGAATGTTGCGTCTTTTCCTGCTTTGAGCAAGTGTCTTTTAAAAAGCGGAGTGGGTTTGAGCTTTGTACTTGTACTGAGCTTGTAGAGAGGCCCCCTCTCGACTCCACTCACGACCATACTTACTGGATTGGTCTTGCTACGCAACATTGGGGTCGCCCGGGTTTAATCCTCTGTAGCTAGAAAATAATATGTTTACAACTAAAATTTTAGAAAAACCACGTCTGGAACCTTACACAAAACCATGCGTCTACTTCTGACTTCCAATCGATTTTGGCTTGCAGTGAGCTCTTCAACGCTGTCAAAACTGTCGCTCTGCGTTGCACGAGCACGAGCACAATAGCAAAGGCAAAATCTCCTGTTTTCGACGCAATCTTGATACTGTAGTCCGTTGCACGCAACTTCAAAACTTTTCATTGTCATATTCACACTCGGAAGCTTGAGCGCTACTCAAAGGGATAATTTCGATGAGTTTGAAAGTGGTTTTGAATATTCGACGCGAAACTCTGGTTCACTGTAGCGCGCGGAATTTGAATCTTTGAGACTCTTCGTTGTTAGATTTGTGCTCGGCAGCTGCATCGGTTCAATTTGATGTGTGATTTAACTACGTTTGGTCAAATTTTGAGTTTTCGACGCGAAACTTTAGGTTACTGTAGAGGGCGCAGTTCAAAATGTTTCCGAATTGTCACTCTTGAATCGACATCTCCTTACGGTAAGCTCTTGAATGACGTCGAGCACGTCACTCTGCGACTCACGAGTGCCGAGATATGACCATGTCGAAATCACCAGTTTTGACACGCGTTTTGGTTACTGTAGCACTCGATTTAAACTTTTGATACCTTTTGTTGTCGGATTCGTGTTCAGGAGCTCGAGCGCTTTATTTTGATATGCGATTTGACTAGGTTCGGTCAACTATTGTCTTAAAATGGACCCCACTTTGGGATACTGTAGCGCTCGAATTTGAAAACTTATTATAGTTTAAACCATTTAGAAGGCTAGAGGAGTCCGTGGGCTACCCGACGATGTCTCAAACCTTCCTACGACCTCAGACGAGCGAGTTATAGAGCCCGCGACTATGCCAAATCAGCACTTCCCGACGCGTTTTGGTTACTGTAGCGCTCTGTTTAAACTTTTGAACTTTAGATGTCGGATTCGTGCTCAGGAGCTCGAGCGCTTCATTTTGATATGCGATTTGACTAGGTTCGGTCAACTGTTGTCTTAAAATGGACCCCACTTTTGGGATACTGTAGCGCTCGAATTTGATAACTTATTATAGTTTAAACCATTTAGAAGGCTAGAGGAGTCAGCGGACTACCCGACGAAGTCTCAGAGCCCGCGACTATGCCAAAATCAGCACTTTCCGACGTGTTTTGTTTGGTTACTGTAGCCCTCCGTTCAAACTTTTGAAACTTTTCATTGTCGGATTCGTGCTCAGGAGCTCGAGCGCTTCATTTTAATATGCGATTTGACTAGGTTCGGTCAGCTTTTGTCTTAAAATGGACCCCACTTTGGGATACTGTAGCGCTCGATTTTGAAAACTTCTTTTAGTTTCGACCACTTAGAAGGCTAGAGTCCGCGGGCTACCCGACGATGTCTCAAACTCCTTCCTGCGACGTCAGACGAGCGAGTTATTTTAAGGCCGAAGCGAGCGTGACGTACGTAAGTACGTACGAACGTACGTTCGCACGTACAATACGTACGCACGCACGCCGAGCTCTTGGTAGGGTTCGCCCGGCTGAGGCCGGGCGAAAAAATTGAATCTTTTATTCTGACTGCCGACCGTTTGCCCGAAAGAGTTACGATCTGTTTACCCTGCCTCGACTGGGCGCGGGCCGGGACAACTGGGCGCCGCCGACTGGGCGCCGCCGACTGAGCGCTGCCAAGTGGGCGCGGCCAACTGGGTGCTGCCGACTGGGCGCCAGGGACAACTGGGCGCCGCTTGTCAAAATTCAATGCTGATAACCGCCTGTCTAAATTTGACCGTTCTGGTCACGTGTGGAAGAAGCTGCGCAGTTCGTGCTGCAGTTACATAGTAGAATGTAACTTTGCATGAACTTCCATTCTATTGAAAGTGGCCCGCAATCATAAAACAATCATCTT
>JASAMZ010007162.1:0-17429 GCA_030248115.1 Linhomoeus sp. GSCO2_2 | reverse complement strand
TTTGCTCTGCGCAATGGACAAAATCCACTGCGTAGAGCACTCCATCCGCAACTACAAATGAGTGTATCTTTCTTCATTGTCAATGACTCATGCCTCGATATTTAATTGCCTTCTCTCTTTAACGATTCACTGTCATTCACCAAAAAGTCTCAGTCGAATAGTTTTGTGACCTTGTAGCCTTTCAGTTTTTTTCTCAGTTCATCGCACGAGTGCTTCACGCCAACATAGAAGTCTCTCACTTCTTGATTTGGTTGCCACCATCTATTGAACTTGTAGCCATTCTCAATGTACAATCCGTCAAGCTTTCTCACCCTGCTCAGTGCAACATATATCTGACCATGGGCAAATATCTTCGCTCCAATATCTACAACAGCCGTATTCAGACTCATCCCTTGCGCCTTGTGAATAGTCACTGACCATGCCGGAATCAATGGAAATTGCACCCGATTGATGGATCTGCCCTTGCATCGAAATTCTTGGGAGTATTCTTCAAGTCGCACGGCATCATCTCTGTTTGGGTCTTTCCATGGATTTCCACTATCTCTGTCATCGAATTCGACAAATATCGCTCTGACACTTTTGTCATCACCTCTGAACTCAAATGAATGCACCACTCCCATCGATCCATTGATTATTCCATCTCCAAGGTTTTTGATGCACATCACTCTCGACCCAGCTGATAGGGTCAGCTCAGACCACAAGCCACCAGCATTTCTGTCATCATCTGGCAAATCATCTATCTCAGCAATACAGCCACTTGCAGCATCATTGTTTGAATAGACATCTTTCGACAGAATAGTCACCTCATTATTTCCGGTATCAGTGGCAAGCTTTTCTTGTTGGGATGTTACAGCAATACGTAACTGAACCAGTACCATAACTACATATAACGTATTGCTCCTCGAGATTTGCCTAGAATTGCAGCCGATATTCGCCTTCAAAGCGAAGATCTACCGTAATCTTTTAGCAGTATATCTTTTGAATTTCAGTACGCCAAGCCGCCCAACTGGCAGAAGCCCATTTACGAATTGGGCAACGACAAAGACGGCTGGGCCTTCGAAAATGTGGATTTTATAATTTGGATGCGCACCGCGGCGCTTCCGAATTTTCGGAAATTGTACCGAAAATTAGATAGGGAAAAAGAATCGCCTGGGGGCATGTTCTCAGAGGGTCTGCCCAAGGGAGAGTACGAGCTGACCGTTGATTACAGTGAGTGGAATTTTTGAAGGATTGGTGAAATTTGCTTGAAGAACGCATTTAATGTTTGTCCATTTTGAATTTTTGCAAATGTAACTGAAAGTGCAGTTTTCTTGCTCAGCTGCGCAAAATTTGATTAAGAAAGTAGGTACGAGTACGAAAACTTATTTTGCGAAAGATGCCATTTCAATTGTGAAGATGTTGAATATTTCTTGAAAGCGTAGCTTTTTCTCGACGCGATACGCGGTGAGAATAGTTGTTGAGAACCAAAATTTGACAAAATGCGATTTTACGTGGATTTTACGAGATTTTTTTCTGCAGCAGTTGCAACCATAGAGATTGCACTGTAGTTACATTCCATTAACGCGCAATTTTATAACTGCATTTTCATTCTTGTGCATTTTCTTGGCAATGATCCAATTTTTCCCCCACAGACTACCCGGTGAAGGCGTTCAGTGGTCGGAAGCGCTTCATCGTCAGCACCACCAGTTGGGTGGGAGGAAAAAATAACTTTCTGGGCATCGCATATTTGCTCGTGGGCGCCGCCTGTCTCATTCTGGGCGGAGTATTCGTCGGCATCCATATAAAATTTGGAAAATCGTGAGTTTTTTTGTTGTAAATACAGGGTGGCAAAAGTAGAGCCCTTGCTTGTCTAGCGCTATGGACTATTGAAGTTTTTTGATAGTTTTGATTTATTTGCGATCGCATTAATGAGGTGTGCGTTATCAACGGGAAGTGTTGTGAACTGTTTACTATCCCCAAACATTGTACAGAGCGTTGGAATCTAATTCAAACTCAAGTCAAACTCGAGAACCGCGTCGTGAAAGTCTTGTCGATAAATTTTGAGCACCCTGTATTTTCTTGCCATTTTCAAAGGATGTCAAACAACTTTGCCTCTCTTTTCAGTCTGACAGAAATCAGCACCGTCCGCAGCACAACCGCTTGAACGGAGCGATAGTCGTCAGTCAAAATTCACGCTACAGTAATCTTGATCCGCTTGTGGGCGTTCTCGCCCGTGTGTTCGTCGTGTCTGTGGCGTCTGTGATATGGCGTGTTGCGTGTTTAGTATGCAACAAATGCGCACCTTAGTGAAAGTGCTGCAATATACGCAACGTGGAATTTTGTAAGTTCCAACAGACTAGCGAGAGCGAACAAGTATTTCGTTCAGTATACTGACAGACATTCGCCAAAACATTAGCCATTTTCGAGCAATCAGCACCGCATGCGATTACTGTATGGGCTTCGCTGTCAACGATTTTGAATTCGATACTGTACGCACACACTACACTCCCTTTAGTCAATTCCTGAACTTCGGGCGGCAGTGACGAGATACGCAAATTTGTGACTACGATAGGCAATCCGTTTCAAAATTTGAGTGGTCTGTCATCGTTTCACCACTCTATTGACAAACCGATCCAATACAAACGGACTCACTTCCGGTACCTATGTTGGCCAAATCAAGGGACGTACAACGTCCTACTCATACTCAATCGTACTGGTCTTTCGCAATCGCAATTCGTTCTGACAGCCTACGACATCCAATCAGCTTCTGTTCCGCTGCTACCAGTCTGTCTTTGAGAATAGCGGAAACGGAGCGTGAATCAAATTCTTGCGTTCTCTTCTTCTGTGGTTCTCGAATCTTCGGTAGCGTGCCTGCAGAAAGCAAACGCAGTGATCTGTCGTAGTCTGGGGATGATTCAGCAATACGTAAACTGACCAGCAGCACCAGAATGTATCGCCGTGTCACGTTAACTGGTGTAAAGCAGGGTGGCCAAGAGAAAGTTAGGCTAGTTTAAGTTGCAGTTTCAGTTACAATCAGTTAACTAAAACTAAACTCAAAAGAAACTGGCGCGGACGCTATAGCCGAAACTGAAACTGAAAATGAAAACGCACAATTTAGTTTCAGTTATGCAATGTTCTGTATTTTCAACTACATACTGACCAAATATTACGCTAAAGTTGACGTTCTATTCATATCCTCAAGTATGATTTAAACAATCCATGGCGAGTTTCTAGGCCTTCAATAACTAAACTCAGTTTCAGTTACGGAAACTGAAACTCAGCCAGCGTCAACATTTTAACTGAAACTGAAAGTCGGCCAACATCATAATTTTAACTGAAACTGAAACTGAAACTAAAACAAGTTTCTATTGGTCACACTGGTGTAAAAGATACTGTATGGCCGAGCGACTGTTCAAGTTCGCCGAAGCCTTGGCGAGGAAGTCCAACCGATCGGACTTGACCGACAATTTTCTGGTCCAGGTCAACTCGCCCACAGTCGTTTTGGCGACGGTGGCTTTCTGCTTTGTCATACTCGTTGGGAACGAACTAATCGTTTTGGTGGTGTGCCGGTCGAAGCGACTGCGCTCCAGGGAAGGATTGCTTGAAGGAACAGCTTTTGAAAAAACACTTGTGGATCGGACTGATTCCCTAGACCTGTGACCCAATTTCTGCTTCATGCCTGAACGCCATCGTACTAAAGTTGCTGCTTTCACGCAGAACCGCTGTATCAATCCACACTTGTGCGGTGTCAGGGTGGCCAATCTAGAAACTGAAACCGAAACTCACAGTTTAGTTGTGTCAGAGTGGCCACATAGAAACTGAAACCGAAACTCACAGTTTAGTTTCAGTTATTTGAGTGTAAAATTTTGCCGAATTTCGGCTAATTTTCAGAAAATTCTAGACGAATTTTTCACATATGTGAAGGTTTTGTTCAAATATGCAAGGATGCCATCTAAAGTTTAGAAATCGCTTCTTTGTCCACTAAATACCATCTCACAAGAATGATTTTGAGCAATTCGTTGTGACTTTGTGAACTTTCAATAACTGAAACTCAGTTTCAGTTACTGAATCGAAACTCGTGCGGATTCCATAACTGAAACTGAAACTGCAACTCAGCCAGCACCATAATTTTAACTGAAACTGAAATGAGTTTCTATTGGTCACCATGCGCGGTGTACACAACTATTTGAACACACACTAAAGAAGCCGATATTCGCGTCAATAAACAGAAATATATGGAATTCCCGCAAACTGTTCTTTTGCGCAACCCTTCCAAGAACATGGCTTCTGATCGCGACGTTGGCGGCGGTCGACGGCTGCTTCGCGGCCTCCTACGCGCCCAGTTATGCGATGGAGGCGGCTGCACTGTGGGGTACTAAGCAACAGTCCAGCGCCGCGGCTACTACAGTACTCCACTGCTTCCTGCAACGCTCTCCGCGCTTCTGGTTCAGTAGCGCTTCGACTCTCATGAATTTGCTGATCGCCTTCGACCGACTGGTGGCGGTCATAGTACCCGTCAAGTACAGGTGGTCTGATGATCGTCTATGGTCACCTCAATAAGATACTAAAACCCTCCAATAAGCGCCCCCGTCCTCCCTCGTCATTGTCATGCCCATGTTGTCGCCAGAACTCAAGGGGGGGGGGGGGGGGGGGGGGGGGGGGGGGGGTTGGGTCAAATTAGAGGATTTGCGGAAACTCAGACGTTCCATTCGCTTCAGATCATTTGGGAGGCGTTACACCGTCGGTCTCTTCGTTGTCGCCATTGTGGATTTAACTGTTCTGCAGTCATACCGACTTATCGAAGGAGCGCTTAATGGCGAGCGGGTCCGCAGCTGCTTGGCCACCATGTTCAAAGGCAATCCACGATACTACAAAGTGTTGGGTGTTCGGACCTTTACAATGAACGCTTCGGTGGTCGTTCTCTACGCCCTTCTTCTCGTCGGCGTCCTTGTGAAGCGCTACAACGTTAATCAGAAGCAGAGCGGTACTTCGAGCGTGGGAATGTCAGAAGTCAAAGCTCAGGTGTGTATGGTATTAAATTAGTGCATGGTTTTCTCCGCAACAGCATATTCTGAACCCGATCGTTTAGTCTTTCAGTTAGTTCGGCATTTCAGTCTCAGAGTAGACTTGGAAGCAAATCTTCAAAATTCGACAAAAATATTCACTGCCATTGATTGTTCGTTTTCCAGGCACGTGCTACGCGCACCCTGACGGCTGTCCTCACGGTATACGTGTTCACTCGCCTTCTGCGCTCGGCCATTGCGCTAATGGGACGCGTTGCATAGACGAAGGTTACCCTGATTGTGCAATAACGTATCCAGAACCTCAAGATTGCGCGAAATACATAGTTCAGTTGGACAGGAGTGGTGGTGAGCTACATAGTGTGTGATAGATACCTAGGTGCGCATCGCTTGATCATGATGTTATGTACCTACTGATAGATTTCACCACTGATGTTCTAGTGCTAATACAGTGTGACCGGTCCCACTTGGCAACTGTTCAGTACCACAGATCGTGCGCTGCTCATGTTCTGCAGCTTGTGCAGCAGCATGGTAGCCGAGGTTTGTTGAATTGGGTTTACCCTAATAGAAGACCACCTACATACTGTAGAGCAACCCTCCTTCCATGCAACGCGTCCCGGCCCGCTACGTCTTACCCGACGAAGCATGGCTGTTGCTCCTCAGCCACGTCTCCTGGCTGGCTCTGACCTTTCGACTGGCCGCCCCATTTCTCGCCATGGCCTCCAACTTCTTCATCTACTTATTGATGTCTAAGCGGTTTCGCGCAGAATTTTGCAGACTTCTGCTGCCCTGCGTCCAGGTAAACAACGTCATCACTGCCACTGGGACGGCCAACTCGAGATGGGCCGTGAAGCGAAAGGCAGTACCGACAGCAAGAGGGCGCCAGTTCAATTGATGGTGGAAACCGATTCGTAGGATTACATACAGTATGACAGAGCAATAACGATCAGGTTGAAATGGTGGCCTGTCTCTTGTCCATCGTCTGTGAGGTGATCATAGTTTCAGTGCCCTGCGTGACAACAGTGTTTCGCAATAATGATCACACCAGCAGCGATTGAGAGACGACAAGCTACAGTAACCCAACAACCACAGAAACACGCCCGACAGCACTGCAATAACAACGACTACAGAAATAGCCACCATTCCCATTAGAGCGCGGAAGTGCATGTTGATGGTGAAACTTTTTCTCGCATACTGAGATCCCCTATCGTTATGGCAACGGTTGCGTGGAATCGTAATGGGTCGTCTCCTTTGTCCAAACAAGTCCGAGTCAGCACTTGCCTGACTAATGTTCCCCTCTCCCCATTCCATACAGCGCAGAGTGAAATGAAACGTTTGCACAACAACAAAGCTGCACAAGTCCAAATCAAAGAAAACTCTTGGTTCACAACATGAGGATTCGCTCTGGCCTGCTAATCCTATTACAAATCAGCCTAGGCCTTGCGGAAACCCTGCTGTTCTCCTTCAAAAGCGACCATTATGGGCGTGTTCTTGAGAGGGCCCTCTATCTGGCCCGGTGGAACAACGGCACGGCGTTCAACTCGTCGGGTCTGGGCGGACTCAGTGCCCACTTTCTACGAGTTCACAACCTCAGTGGCAGTAGTCAAGTTCACCTGGAATACTACTACAAGATGCCAAAGCTCTGCGCTCGCTACACCTGCCTGTGGAACGCCACTAGAAGTCGTCCAGGCAACTTTACGAACACCATGCTGGCCTTCAGTCGTTGTCATCGGAGATGGGGTGGTCCGGTGTCTGTTTCGCGAACTAAGAGATTACTGTAGTTCGTGCAAGGACGGCTTAGAGTCTAGTGGAGGAAGGCACCGTTCATTCTCCCACTTTTCCAGGTGCAAGAACCGCCTACAATCGTAGTACATACAGATCCAAGGCACAGTACTGTTGCCAGTGAGTTCGCGAAACAGAGCGCTAGTCTTCCCGCTACTCCGCATTGTGGATGCGCTACATTCGCGCCCATCTGGTCGACAAGGCGTGTATTCGGGCGTTTCGTCCCTGCCTAGGCATCCCTCCCCTACAAGCCATTGGTCTCGGGCGGGGTGAAGTACTTCGCTATGAACGCATGTTGCCATCTCAGGTTAGATGGCTTATTAGGGCCTTGCTGCACAGACGAATACACCGTATCAGTAGTGGACAGCACAAATAATCCAGTCGGCGTTTGTGTGATATAAACAAATTTATCATGGTTGTTCGTGTGTGCAATGGGACCCTGTTGGCTGAAGACAACCGACGTCTACCTGACCACGCCGCTGGCATTCGTCGGCGGCGCCTTCGCCCTGTGGTTGATCAGTGTCACTTTTGAGGAGAAGGACGCCAACAAAGCTCCCATGCACCTGCATTTCATAGAGGTGGCCACCGACCTACTAAACGCCTTGGTCAGCCTGTTGGACTCGTTCAGCATTGGCGAGGGCCTAAAGTTCGCGCTGAATGGCTGTCCATTCATGTTTGGCACTCATTCGATGCTGTGGTCCCATCCGCAGGATGTGCTCCTGCTCAAGCCATGCCTGGCCTTGAATCAGCTGGCAGCCTACCTACTGGCCAAAGAATGGGCACAGAGCGTCTCATGCGGATACTCCCCAGCCACCAGACCGTACGTGCACTTTGCCAAGCACGCAGGAGCCGCATATGCAACCTACTGCGTCCTCTGGCTTCTCCAGTGGTTGTCCATGGTTTACACCAATGGTACCGTCTACGCTGTCATCAAAACCTTGGTTCACACAAGCCATATGCTCTTTCTTGTCCTCCTTTTTGCCCTGCAGCTGTACCACCTTCACACGTACCGTCAAGGTGTACGAACCTTTGCCCAAGGACCGACTGGGTTGGGTCTCTCAGAGGAGGAGTGGAAATATCGTCAAAAGCTCTCCAACAAACAGAAAGGCCTCCTGATAGGCACCCTGGGACTGAACCTCTTCTGTCTGGCACTCATCATTGCCGGCCAGTCAGTGGGGGTTGCCTGCGATACCCTCTTTGTGTTGAGAAAGGTGAAGCCATTGCGATCGGTCGTCCCCACATTCCCTTACAGAGTGGTCAAAGACTCGCTTCTGCCTCTGTCGCAGTTCGCGTCAGACGTCAACAGCTCCATGGGAATTTTCATCCACGTCATCTTCGTGAGACGCGCCAGAGACGCCTTCAAAAAACTATGCTCCAAGCTGAGCTGCGGACTGCTCTTCAGGAGCGGCGGGGTCTCGGGTGGGGAGACAGTGCAGGCCGCTGCGCAGGGAGTGACAGCGCATGTTACAGGGCGTGGAGCGCAACTGCCATGAATTTAATGAGAAGAACGTATAGTTGTTTGTCGCCGACCTGGTTTGGAAAGACTAATGGCGCCAGGCTTAAATTCGGCTGGGGCTGGGGTCAAGTGAACTTCTTCTCGGCTGTTGTAGTTTCTTTCCACTTACGCATCGTTGTCGTAGTGAGTAACTGTGGTGAAACGTACATTGGATGCAGATGCTCCTGTCCGCGCTATCTTGATCTTGACGCTCTACGTTTGTCTTTCGCGCGTTGATGACTGCACACGTAATAGAAAGGAAAGGACCAATCACGCAGGCAACCTGCAGTCGCCACATCGCCATAGTGTGTGTCCGCACCGGCGTCCCTCTTCCTCTTGCCTGGCAGATCCATTGATTCAAGCGACTTTCGCCATAGGCGTCCCCTTAGATCGTACCGCTCCCTGTTCCCAACAATGTGGCCACAAGCACGGATTGTGATGCAAAAGAAGTCGAGACAAGACAAGACAACAAGACAAGGAACTGAGGTGTGTTGCGTGCCGCGCAGCCTCCGCGAAGTGCTTTCACGTGAGTGGACGCGACCAGGACTAAATAAGCTGCTATGATTGGCACCATGCTGCCCATACTTTGCGAGCGCGGCTTTCGTGCGGTCGCCACCGTTGCGGCGGCCTCGCGACGCTATAATAGTGGCGAGACGAGACGTGCGTGACACCGCCTACTGCATCCAGCCTTCGGAATTACTGGGCGCCTCCCGATCGTTATGGCAACAGTTGCGTGCGATCGGAATGGGTTATCTCCTCCATCCAAATATTTCTCTGTCTGTGTCGCCCACTTGCCTGCCCAACGTTTTCGCCTTCTCCATTCCACACAGAGCGACATACATTGCATAGTAAGAGCTGTGCAGGTCTAAAACTGAGAAGAGTCAGCTCACAAAATGAGGTCTCTCGTTGGCCTACTAATCCTATTACAGCTCAGCCTATGCCTTTCGCAGGCCTCGCTGCTGTTCTCCTTCAAGAGCAAACACTATGGGCGCGTGCTTGAGAAGGCCCGCCATATAACCCAGTGGAACAATGGCACGGCATTTAACTCGTGGGGTGGCCTCAACGCAGACTTCCGTCGAGCTCACAATCTGAGCCGCAGTAGTCGAAGCATGGTCTACTACTACGAGATGCCGAAGCTCTGCGCCCGCTACACCTATCTGTGGAACGCTACTACAAGTCATCCTGACAACTTCACAAATATCATGTTGGCGTTCAGTCGTTGCCGACAGAGATGGGGCGGCCCGGTGCCCATTTCGCGAACTCGATGAGTTTGTCCTCGGCCAGCAATGGACTCAGGCCAACGCGCCATTGGACTAGGCCAACCTTGTTGTGTGTCTTCTCATACTCTTTGTAACATGTTAGGCATACCCTGTTCTGTTGGGCCGTGGGCCATGCATCTGTAGCTCGCCCACCATGTATCTGTGGTGTTGGAGAGGTTGGGCGTTGCCCCTCCCCACCACAGCCAATCATACGAAAGATCACCTCCAATGAAGCTGCAATGGTGACATGTAGATGCTAGGCCAGTACCTATGGCGAGCTCGAGAAATGGGCGCCAGTCTTCCCGCTACTCCGCATTGTGGATGCGCTACATTCGCGCCCATCTGGTCGACAAGGCGTGTATTCGGGCCTTCCGGCCCTGCCTAGACATCCCTCCCCTACAAGCCATTGGTCTCGGGCGGCGTGAAGTTCTTCGTTTTGAGCGCATGCTGCCAGCTCGTGTTAGTCGGCTTATTAGGGCCCTGCTGCACAAGCGAATGCAACGTACTGGGGCATTCTGTAAAAGCGCCCCACCCTGGCCCAAGTAGTGAACCTTGAAGATGAGAGCAGGAGGGAGTGCTTCTATGGAAACACCTTGTACGGCTACAAAAACTGTTACTTGCCTGCGTATCTGTCAGGTGATTGTGATCCAAGTCAACTCCAATCCAGACAAATATTCACACTTCGCGTAATCGCTCCCTCCTGCCCTTATCGTATCGTTAAGGCCATCACGATGAGTGAGTTTAGTGGTGGACATGCAGAAATCTCAGATAGGGGGGGGGGAGTATGCGAGGGAAGGTACAACAAGTGATACGTGACTCCTCGAGTGTCAGATAGGCACTCCGCGTGATTGTTTTAGCAGACGTGGGCACAGAAACTCCAGCAAGTGCCGATGTGGCGCAAGTGACGCGTTGGAGCAGGCTGTACTGACCGCTGACTGTCTAATTAGCCACTCACAATGTAGAGCGCCAGCGGCGCCCCAATTGTACAGGCCCGCCTTATCTACGCTACACAGCGGGGGCTCCCCCGCTGGGGTGGACGGCGTCGGTGGCACTAGTGCTACAGTACGACGCTCCTATAACTCGGTTCGATTGCGCGTGCGTAGACGCCTTTCTCAGCGCGTCTTATATGGACGGTGTACTGTGTAGGCGCAGCAAAATCAATGGCGGACGGTATTTTCGGAATTTCGCGAAATTTTACAGAGCGTGAGTATTCGGCCAAAATCAGGCTAAATACACCGCAAATCGCCAAACAAACGACGGATTCGCGTTCTGCGGCGTCAGAAAGCCCAGACACACTATCAACGTAATTTTGAAATTTCGAACCCGGGACCCAATTTTTGGCTGGCCGGGTGCCGGAAGCAGGGTAAGGGCGTCCAAAATCCCAAAACAAACACCAGATTCGTGTTCAGCGTCGTCGGAAACCCCCGAAACAAGTGAAAACACAATTTCGAAAATTTGACCCCGGGATTCAAAAATTCGGCGCGGCCGGGGAGCGGTACCTCAAAATGCTTAAGACACTTCGTCTAGACCAGCTTTTGACGCTGAACACGCTGCAGTGGTCAATTTGCCGCTAAAAGCACACTTTCCGGCCCAAAAGTCCATTCAAAGTCGAAAATCCTGATTTTCCGCTCGGGACCCGGGACTTTTGTCACCGCGGATCTCCCGAACGGCAAGACCGATCTCGGCGGTTTTGCTCTTGATCGAAAGTCCATAGAAGGCTCTAAGTCAGAAGAAGAGTTTGCGAGGATCCACCGTCGCAAATTCGAGCTACGATTTTTTAAAGGTCGAAAAAAATTTTTTAATTTCGAATTTTCTACCGTTTGAAATTAATGGCAGAGGACCCAAAGGCCTACAACACAACATATCCAAAAATCACCAAATTCGATCCACTTTTGCGAAAGTTGTGGGGTATTTTTTTTACTTAGTAAAAATTCGAATTTTTGAATTTTCGCACAATTATTCCACCGCCGAAATTGTTTCACCCTCCCCCCCCCCCCCCCCCCCCCCCGAGCACGCTGCGCGTCGTCATAAGCTATCTTTTAAAAAAACCAGGCAAGTCGTCCGGGGGACGCAGTATACTCCACAAATTTGAACTCCTACGCACGGTGACTCCTCTCTTGTTGTGGTCTCCTGACACCCCCAATCGCAAAACTAATGCCGAATTCGTGATCTACATCCCAGAATACCCCAGAATCGACATACAACACCCCTAACCAAAATTCTACAGTTGTGGTATGCGGTAGCATGCGAATTCGTCACAGGTACGGTTAAACATCATCTAAACGCTAAACGAATGCCAAATTCGTAATCAGCGCCCCCGAAAACCCCGAAATCGAGTATAATACTAGTGCCTTTAGCCCATAGGTGAAAAGTCGACCTCATTTGAGCCATGGCAGGCCTTGCTGTGCCCCTGGTTTCCCAGTGGTGATGATTGTTCAGTTTTGGAAGCATAGCTTGCCATCAAATTTGCCATTCAGTCATACTGTAGTTGGTTGGTGCAACTTGCATGAGTGATAGGGTAATATTGTGTGGTGCCACTACCTGCTTATTGCATGCAAACCACTATGTACAGTGTAGGGTGCGCTGTGTCGTGCAGCTGCATCAGAACGTACCTCATAGATGACACCAAGCAACCTTATTAATCACGGAGCGCAACAGAGCAGCAGAAGAGTGATACAAAACACGAAAGATGACAGGGAAACATCTACCTACGGATCGGCGCAGTCAACTACCAACGAAACAGTGGTCAACATTCACTAATGGATAGAGTAAGCAACTCGCACGAATCGGCGCAGAACTAACATGAACCAATCGGCGATCACACAGCAACGAAAAGTATGGCATTAACGAATCACGCGCAATTTCAGCCAACTATGAAAGATCAATGAGTAACGATCATCACGAAATGTATACTAATCGGTGCGCAAGTGGAGCAACTAAGAAGCAACGAGCAATCAATAACGATCATCACGAAACATATGTACGGCTCGACGCGCGATTTCAATGAACTACCACCAATCAACGTTCACTCGTCAATGACCTCCGGAACCTCTTCGTCTTCACTGCCTTCGTCGCCCACACGAGTGGCCGTTGGGGCGCGCTCCGTCTGGAACTTCGCGCGCAAATTGGCATCCTCGTTGGGTTCGACGTAGAGCTTGGTAGTCGGAGTGGAAATGAAGCCGTCCCCATAGGCTGAAGGTGAAAGAAAGTGGAAAGGTGCGCAGGGAGCACTGTAATCGTGCGACTAAAATTTTGTAAATGTGAAAGAATAAGGTGGTATACTGGAGAGGTTTATGTTAATCACATGGGGCGCCAATGTCAAGGGCATAATATGGTTGGCTGCGACCAACACGATTAGTTGAATTTGCATGATCTGCCCAATATATGTGAACTATATCCAGTGTTATGCACGGAAGCCAAAGCACTGACTGGCGTTGCTCCTGAACTTGACAGAGAAGACGCTGACGAAGGTGCCGACTTTCTGCGCGATGGCTTTGGCCGCGTCACTGTTCTGCAAAGAACGCATAAAGGTTGAGGCAAAGTTTGCATAGTAGTGGGACTGTCACCCAAACAACACAACCTCCTCGACGAAGAAGGCGATCTTGACGTTCACGTCCTGGGGCATGAAGAGCTCCCCCTCAAACACCTCCTTCTGACCTCCGTACGGCATGTTCTTCACGCCCTTCGACACGATGTCCTTGGACACGATGCCATAGATGTCTGCCATAGGAAGTGGGTGGTCTGACTGTGTAGTGCAGTATTATGTACGTCCACACGGATGGTCTGGCTTAGGTAAAAGTATGGGCGATGGGAAATGCCACTGACAGTAATCTCAAACTGAAAATTGTTGAGGGTTCAGAAGTGTGCAACATAGTCTGGAGCACCATGTACATACATACGCACTGAGTATGGCCTGCTCGTCGCCTCTCTTCTCGAAGTTGGCAAAGGCGTTGCAGTCGCTGAGAACGACGATGGGCTTCCACAGACTCTTCGTAGCAGGAGTCAGTCGGCTGCCATTTTCGACTTCCAGCTCGAGAATCTTGCCTCCACTTTTGTTTATCATGGAGGTAGTCGCTTCGTTGCGTCGCAGCCCCACCATCAGCAACGCCTGTAATCAGTAATGTCACTTGGTAAGCCTAATAAAATTTTGGCGGTCATTCAAAGGTCAGGCAGCCCTCGTCTTTCGTTCGTTGTTTCAGTGCCAGAACGGCGGCGTCATTGGCGCTGCGCGCGAAGAGTCGGGCAGCGCAGCCGCTGGCGTCGGCGACGATCGCCTCGGCGTAGGGGTGGCCCTTGGCGCTGGTGGCACTGGCGACATGCAGCACGCGGACGCGAAAGCCGACTTTCCTGTAGAAAGGAAGGCGTTCTGTGTCAACCGCTGAGAAGGAATCACAACAGTCACGCTTCTCCACACTGTCATGTGTATTGTCTATGCTCTCTCGTATCTTCGAACAAGTGATACGTGACACTCCTTGAGTGTCAGATAGGCACTCCGCGTGATTGTTTTAGCAGACGGGGGCACAGAAACCAACAAGTGTTGCATCCCGTTAAATTTGTTTGTTCCCAATTTTTATACTCCACAACCAGGCAAGTCGTCCGGGGGACGCAGTATACTCCACAAATTTAAACTCCTACGCACGGTGACTCCTCTGCTGTTGTGGCCTCCTGGCACCCCCAATCGCAAAAGCAATGCTGAATTCGTGATCTACATCCCAAAATACCCCAGATTCGACATACAACACACCTAGCTTCCTGTGGACTCCGGGAACTGAAATTGTGCACTTGGGGTACGGTAGCATACAAATTCGTTGTAGGTACGTTCAAACATCATCTATGCGCAGAACGGGTGCTAAATTCGCAATCAGGGCCTCCGAAAACCCCGAAATCGAGCATATTATTGGCAAAGTCGACCCGATGCCCAAAATTCAAACCGACGCGGCAGGGATACTGTAGCTCTGCAAATTTTTCGAAAATACTTTTCTGGGCCAGATTTAAGCGCAGAATCGTTTGAAACTACTTTTGGAACGATTCGGCGACGCATTCGAGCGCTATAGACGCCGAAATGCGAAAATCGCAATTTTCGACCCCGGAGTCGAAAAAGTCGCAGTGTAAGAAAGTTTTTTGTGTTTTGCCCGATTATCTCCGTTTATGGCTCATTCGATAGAGGACATCTGGGAAGGAGCAACAAGATTGGTCTCGCCGCTCTAGCTGCTACCTAGCTCGCACAGCAGCCCATCAAAGTCGACCCGGGGCCCAAATTTGCGAATTTTTCAAATTTGGCGCCAAAATGGGTCCCGAAGCGATCCAATTCTTTTTTTGCCGACTCGGCACTATCGAGGACTACAACATATCAAAAGATAGTATATACCATTATATGCAACTTTTTCGAGTTCTACCTTGCCCAACCCAATTTTCAGTACTTTGAAAATTTAAATTTTTGAATTTCCCGCCAACGGTGTCCCGGACCGTGACCCCGTTTGGTGTCCACCCTGCCCACTTACTAGGCCTACCCAACGCAAAAGACCGTTTGGAAATCGGCCGCTTCACGCGCGAACGCCGTTGACTGTAATTTTCTGCGTTTCGCGCACAAACGCTATATACTCCACACTTTTTTGTGGAGTATAAAAAGTGTGGAGTATATAGCGATTGTGCGCGAAACGCAGTAATTTTAACCGGATGGCGTTCGCGCGTGAAGCGGACGATTTGCAAACGGTCTTTTGCGTTGAGTAGGTCTAGTAAGTGGGCAGGGTGGACACCAAACGGGGTCACCCTCCGGGACCCCGTTGGCGGGAAATTCAAAAATTTAAATTTTCAAAGTACTGAAAAATGCATTAGGCAAGGTAGAACTCGAAAAAGTTGCATATAATGGTATATACTATCTTTTGATATGTTGTAGTGCTCGATAGGGCCGAGGGTGGAAGAAATGAATTGGATCGCTGCGGGACCCATTTTGGCGCCAAATTTGAAAAATTCGCGAATTTTGGCCCCGGGTCGACTTTGACGGGCTGCTGTGTGAGCTAGGTAGCAGCTAGAGCGGCGAGACCACTCTTGTTGCTCCTTCCCAGATGTCCTCTATCGAATGAGCCATGAACGGAGAAAATCGGGCGAAACACAAAAAACTTTCTTACACTGCGACTTTTTCGACTCCGGGGTCGATAATTGCGATTTTCGCATTTCGGCGTCTATAGCGCTCGAATGCGTTGCCGAATCGTTCCAAAAGTGGTTTCAAACGATTCTGCGCTTAAATCTGGCTCAGAAAAGTATTTTTGAAAAATTTGCAGAGCTACAGTATCCCTGCCGCGTCGGTTTGAATTTTGGGTGTCGAGTCGACTTCGCCAATATTATGCTCGATTTCGGGGTTTTCGGGGGCGCTGATTACGAATTTGGCATCCGTTCAGTGTAAAGATGATGTTTAAGCGTACCTATGACGAATTCGCATGCTACCGTACCCAAGTGCAGAATTTCAGTTCTCGGAGACCATAGGAAGCTAGGGGTGTTGTATGTCGAATCTGGGGTATTTTGGGATGTAGATCACGAATTCAGCATTGCTTTTGCGATTGGGGGTGCCAGGAGGCCACAACAGCAGAGGAGTCACCGTGCGTAGGAGGTCAAATTTGTGGAGTATACTGCGTCCCCCGGACGACTTACCTGGTTCCAGTGTAGAACTAGGGTCTATAGCCCGGGGCGGGCCTAAGCAGATGCCATACACTTAGAGGCCGATGTGGCGCAAGTGACGCGTTGGAGCAGGCTGTACTGACGACGATGAGCGCAGGCTGTACTGACCGCTGACTGTAAATAGCCACTCACAATGTAGAATGCCAGCGGCGCCCCAATTGTACAGGCGCGCCTTATCTACGCTACACAGCGGGAGCTCCCCCGCTGGGGTGGACGGCGTCGGTTTCCGTAGTGCTACAGTACGACGCTCCTATAACTCGGTTCGATTGCGCGTGCGGAGACGCCTTTCTCAGCGCGTCTTATATGGACGGCGTACTGTAGGCGCAGCAAAATCAATGGCGGACGGTATTTTCGGATTCGCGAAATTTAACGCGTGAGTATATTCGGCCAAAATCAGGCTAAATGCACCGCAGATCGCCAAACAAACGACGGATTCGCGTTCTGCGGCGTCAGAAAGCCCAGACACAACTGTCAACGCAATTCTGAAAATTCGACCCCGGGACCTAATTCTTGGCCGGCCGGGTGCCGAAAGCAGGGTAAAGGCGTCCAAAATCGCAAAGCAAACACCGGATTTGTGTTCAGCGTCGTCGGAAACCCCCGAAACAAGTGAAAACACAATTTCGCAAATTTGACCCCGGGATTCAAAAATTCGGCGCGGCCGGGGTGCGATACCTCAAAATGGTCAAGACAGTTCGTCTAGACCAACTTTTGACGCTGAACACGTTGCAATGGTCAATTTGCCGCTAAAAGCACGCTATCCCGCCCAAAAATCCATTCAAAGTCGAAAATCCGAATTTTCCGCTCAAGACCCGGGACTTTTGCCACCTCGTATCTCCCGAACGACAAAAGCGATCTCGGCGGTTGTGGTCTCGATCGAAAGGTAATATAAGTGCGCAGGCCGGATCGAAGAGTTTGCGAGAATCCACCGTCGCAAACTCGAGTTATGATTTTTTAAATGTCGGAAAAAAATTTAAAATTTTGAATTTTCTACCGTACTCCCGCGTCGGACCACCTAGGGAGCCCGTTCCAGCGATGCCGCCTAGAGTACCCAAAGGCCTACAACATATCCAAAAATCACCAAATTCGGTCCGCTTTTGCGAAAGTTGTGGGGTATTTTTTTTTTTTTTACTTAGCAAAAATTCGAATTTTTGAATTTTCGCAAAATTCTTCCACCACCGAAATTTTTTTCACCCCCCGAGCACGCTGCGGGTAGTCATA
>JASAMZ010007160.1:0-19443 GCA_030248115.1 Linhomoeus sp. GSCO2_2 | reverse complement strand
TGACTAGCGGTGACCAGCCACTGTCTGTCAACAATGGTGGCTCCGCAGACGTGCGACCTTCCAAGGGTCCTCAGTTGAACATTCCAGGGCCAACTGTACGGCACGGCGTCTTCTCCTCCCACCACGTGTTTACTAGCGGACGGCGAGCATTCAGGGTCTGAGACACGAGACTCGATCCTGGGAACGCCGCATTGGGGCTGCTCTGCTCCAACAAGACAAGATGCAGCAAAGACAAAGCTAAGGAGCGTTAGTCGACGTGCCATTGCCATTTTACGTCTTGACTTGGCGTGCGTGTTGTTTTCGCGACCCTGGCAGTCGGGACTTTTCGTCAATGTGCCACAAAGAATGTGCGATTGGCGAAAGAAGAGGCGGAGAACGGGTTCTCAGCGCGCAAAAGTCCACGCGAGAGAATGAATGGACGGCAGCGCCATTGATCTCGCCGCGGGACACCGTCGCATTGCCAAATTGCAGACGACTGAAGTTGCAGGCCCTCTGTTGCAGCGATATGGTTGACGAAGTCGGTTTTCCAGCCTCGCATCTAGACCTGAAGCCATTGTGGAGATTCACTCGATGCAATCGCATCAAGCCGCATGTTGCTGTCATGCTGAGGCGATCTCGCAGGAGTCGCGCCCACCGAGTAGTTCTTTCAGTTGTACTCTGTGATACAATGCGAGATTTTTATGTTGATTAATTGACAGACCGATTAGCTAATTGACTTGTTCTTCGTTGTCGCTGGCGGCAGTTGATGAAATGGAGCCGGTGCAAGAGCCGATTGAGGACGAAGAGCTGCTGTGCGAAGTGCTGGTTGGTCCGCTAAAAAGCAGATTGAGTGACGGCTAATTGTCGCTCATCGTCTATCATTTCAGCTTCAAACTGTGCGAGGACTAAAGAACGAAAGGGACACGCTTGCTGAAGAGAACAAGAAACTGAAGGTACGCACATGTTCACTGTGTGACTGTCACCGTTGAGACAACGCACTAACGACGAAGCTTCCATTGAAGGAGCTCGTCAAGACGTTGCAAGACTTCATCACTTCGCAGTTGAGGCTAAATACCTTTTCGGTGAGTTGACCTTTGAATAGCTGTGTATTTCCTATTTGAAAGTGTTAGAAGGAGGTGCGATTCCGGATTTAACAGGTCCAAAGCCTCAGACACGAGAGCGGTGATGATACCGCGCAGGAAACGCACGCTGTGCCACTAGAGGATCAGAACCAAAGCGATGCACACAGAACAGTGCCCGCGTCACCAACTGCTGTCAACCAACAAGCTGTCCTGTACCCAAGTAAAGAAACCCGATCGTTTACGCAATAACACAGCGTCGCCCCTGCCAGTTCACAAGACCGTCAAAACTTCTGCGTCTAAAACGTGAGTGAAACGCCGATTTCAAATGAACTGCCGCAAGCGTAATGAGCATTGATTTTGTCAGGGTGTTGCGCCATATTTGCCCCTACTGCGGAGTCGGTCATCGCTATGAGAAGAATTTGGAGAGACACATGCTCGTCCATACGGGCGAGAAGCCGTTCTTTTGCGACTACTGCAGCAGGGACTTCGCCAGAAAGGAGAACTGCGATGCGCATCTGAAGCTGTGCCGTTTGAGGTTGATTAATCGACACATGACTGCAATGCGGTTGTGCTGAAGTTTGCGGCACAACTTATGCCACGTAAACTAGCGGCAGATCTCCCAAGAACATCTGCCCGTATTGTGGACTTCACAGCAATGACATGACGGTTCACATTCGTATTCACACGGGCAAGAAGCCGTTTGTTTGCGACTGCTGCGACAAGGCTTTCGTCAGAAGGGAACACTGCGACTCTCATTTGAAGTCTCGCCATTTCAGGTTTGTCTTAAGTACATGCATACATGTGCGTAACTACAGTAATACAGACGTGTGTTCGTTGTACAAGCTGATGCATTTTCCGCTTCAGAGCCACAGGCGATTTGAGCACATCTCCGAAAGTGCACACGACGACTCCAGGTCAGCAGAGTCCGTCCGTTCAGCAGTGTGACGCAGAGGAGCAGATCGATGTCACGGAAGTGTTGCTGCCGACTGCAATCACAGAAGAACTAGTGGTGGATCCGTCTACGTCGCAGCGCGTTCACGAGGTGATTGCATTGGTTGATGTATAGCTTGAAACTTGTTTGTCACATTGCAAGCAAGCAAGCAAACATTCAGTGTGAAACGGAGCGTAATGTGCAGTTCTCGAACTTAGGTTGGAGCTGCTGCAGAGCGACCGGTCGACACGCCGCTCCTTGTGTTGATTCCACAGCCGATGGCCATTTCTAGAGGTGCCGAAAGCCAGAGTGCAACAGCTCAAGATGTCAACACGAGATTTCGAGGGGAATCCTGCGCAGCTCCACGTTCACAAACCAAGCGCGGCGGGCGCAGTCTCAATCGCCACTTAGACGACCTAACCACTGGGGCGGTCAGCGTGTCAGAACAGCCTTCCACGGAACAACTGAGGTAAGAATCTGGACTTTGTTCAACCATACCTCGGCATCTTTGGTGGAAGATTGTTACACTTCTGAATGCAGAGCTTCAAGCAAGACTAGCGAGCAGACTGTTAGATCCACATTTTCAAATTGGCATGAAATATTAATAAAGGTGCACTGCGTGCAGTTTCAGGCCAAGGGAAGAACCGCTGCACAATTGTCCAGATTGCCCGCGTTGCTTCTTCAGCGTTGAAGATCTGCGGCGTCACTTGGCCTCTCACATGGGAGAAAGGCCCTTCGGCTGTTACCAATGCGGCGAGACATTCAGAAGGAAAGAAAACTGCGACGAGCACATCAGAACCGTCCACGACAACTGATATGCGTAGTTTATTGATGGCAAATCACTTTTAGACGGACCAAAGTACACCACAGTCTCAAGCATCTCTCCTTTTGAGAAACCTCAACAGTAGCTTCAGCAAATGCGCAGCGGCGTTGACAATGGTGATCACACTGGCGCCCAGCCACAGCCCAATGATTCCCCCAAAATTGCCTAGGAAATTCTGCAGAGAGAGGCTTTCCACTTCTTCAAAGAAGGGATAGTTGAATGAGGCGTAGTGGAAGAAGACTGACATTTTGCCAGAGTCTTCTGAGTCGTCTCTCTTCTCAATGAACGAGTAGTGGGTGGAGAGACATTTGGAGAGGCATTGCTTCCTAATAAATAGTGCTGTAGAAAAATTTGTACTTCATCAAGCATCCTATGGAACTGACTTGCAGTCCTGGTCAGCACTTCCAGATAGCTGAAGCTTGCAGCTAATGTAGTCGTCCAGGCTGCACACTTTGTGACGCTCCGTTGAAAACGCTATCATCAGTGGAGAGCAGGGACAAAGACTCTCCAGCAATGCTCGTCTGCAGTTTGCATAGCACGACTCCAGAGGAAGGTCACCCGAACAGCGCTGCTCGCCATGCATCGCTCGATACCGTCCGTGGATTGTCACCTGCAAACACACATCAACGTAAACAAGGAATCAAATTATAAACTGTCGTCATTCCAGTGAGTCTTTGCACCTGCACTTTCATATTCTGACCAGCGGATAAAACCGAGGTCAAAACACTCCTTTTGTCGTTTGCGTTGGATATTCCCTGGATGCTGCTGTCCCCAAAATACACGTAGGCTTTCTTCCAAGAATTGTCGGCAGCTGCAGAGACGAAGTATAGCGCAATTAGGAGTTGGAACAGCACAATAAACACCACTCAGGCACCTCCTCTCAGCCACTCGCCAGAAGTCGAGACGCCAAACTCTGCGGATAGACTTCGAACTCGAAAGGCGTGTGAGAAGTTGGCGAGAAAACACACGGTGTTGTCATCGACGAAAGTTATTCTGCCGCTGGGCTCGTTCAAGGCCCAGATCGCTGGTATAGCTTGTCCATCTGGCATTGGAATTTTGGCTTTCATTTCGAATCCGATCATGGCGGCAACTCGGGAGCATTCAAGATGAGTGGACCACTTTAGTTGGCCACCACAGATAATATCGTTACATGGGCATGATGTTACGTTGTGCCTACTGTATCGTTTTCGTTACAGTAATATTGTTACATACTGTATCGTTTTCGTTACATTATTATGCACAGTAGATGAACACTTCACTTGTGGTACTTACTACGATCTAGGTTCGCAGTAACCGACAAATATGCCGGTGGATGGCCCACACTCTACCATGGTTACTTCATGAATGCGCCCAGTGCTCTCCGAGTGACAGAAAGAGATCTTGCTCAGTGAAGTTGAGCCGACTAAAGGCGTAATTCCGGACAGCGCCTGAATCATTCTTCAGCGTGTAGTACTCTGTATTGGACACATCCGGTTTAAATGGTGGCGTGTCCACTCTGATTCTCCACGTGACTTTGACGGTTTCGATCATGCCAATCAAACGGTAGTACCTGAATAGAAGCGTTGCGTCAAGCCCCGATTCTTTGTCACAGCGTCAAGCCACCAACCAGAACAACGCCTTGAAAACGCGAGGGTTGTATTCAGATCCCGCCAATGCTCGTTCTATGGCTTGTTCATCTAGATCTGTAGAGGTTGTAGGGTCGACGATTTTGTCCAAGCGGTAGATTTCTGTCCAGCGGTCAAGACTGCCTTGTGCCTCCTGCTTCAGTGCTTGCAGATCTGCAACAAGCAGAGAAACTCTATTTGCCTACAGTAGAAAATGCTCTGCAAACTCCACTGCAAGCGTTTGCATGTAGTTTGATTAAGTACTAATTCAAAGACGCACTCCTTGCGTAGAAATCCAAGTCTTGTTCCCAACTAAACGGCAAGCAGGCTGTGATGGGCTCCGGTGTGATGGAGTTGTTGAAGTTGACCGTCAACTGAGTGGTTGCCCGCCGACTAACGAATTGTTGGACTAATAGGGCAATGTCGCGTGTAGCCACACCCACTAGCAAAAGAATGAGGGCGAACCATAGCTGAAACTTCGCTTGTTGCTACATTCAGAAGGCAAATTCAAACAGACGCGGGACTACAGTATGATCGGACGCTGGTGCCGCATATGCTTTCTGCCGTCTGCGTTGACTCACTTTCTCCAATGCCGATTTAGGACAAACCGCGTGTTGGGATGAATTGCTCACTTTTGAACTGTGGTGATATTTTGGTGTACTTTGTTGCAGCACTTTTGCTAGAACGCCAGGTTCGTGGTAGGTACAAACTACAAAACACGAAAGCGCCAACCATTTGCTGGAATAGCGATTGCCGTTCATTGAGGAAGGGGAAGCCGTTGTTTCGCAGCCATACGGTCATTCGAAAGAGGATACTCTCTTCAATAGGCTCCTTCCTGCTACTTTTCCTCTTTATGGATCTTCTGCTACTGCGTCCTGGCCACCTCTCGAACGTTTGAGAAGCGCTTCGATGGTTCACTGCAACGTCATGTTGATGCGTTGTTTGTATTTTATAGTTTTACGATAGGTGAGTTCTGAACGAGTCCACCCCTTTTACTGAATGAGTCCACCCCAAAATTCTGAATGAGTCCACCCCAAATTCTGAGCAGGCGCCGAGTAGCGATGCCCCCCCCCCCCCACAACACCCCATTCCCCACCTTCGCCCCCCCCCCCCCCCCCTTGCAGAGAATTAGCAGCCGCATTAGTGTGACTGTCATCAATGTAGCGCCAACGCGCCTTTGTGTCGCAAGTGCTAGCAGGAAAGGGGCACAGCCGGCCTGAGCAGGAGGTGAAGTGGATGGAGGAGTGTTCATCCCACTTACAGTTTGCACTAAAACTCGGCCGGCGTCGCACCTGGTGGGTCTCAGCTGACGCTTAGCGCGACCACCAACTTCAGGGCGCGCTCCGCGCGCCCTGAAGTCGGTCACCGGTCGCGTTAAGCCTAAGCTTCGACCCGCCAGACTGCGACGCCGACTGACTCTTGTGAACTGTGGGCGCAGGGCGAGCCTGAGCATAGCCTAAACTGGAAGGAATATACTGTGTCTGAAAGTAATTTAAAGAAACAAGGAGACGGCCATTTGCTGAATCATGTAAGGAACAGTTCTAGATACGCAAAGCTCCGGCGTCCAAAGCACTATGTGTGTGCAAGAACCGATTTAAACATGCCTGCACAACACCATAGTGCGCTCGCTTACGCGGAGCTACATACATAGGCGCACAACCTTTGCTTTGCTGAACGGGGGTGGGGGTGGACTCATTCAGAATTTGGGGTGGACTCATTCAGAATTTGGGGTGGACTCATTCAGACTTTTGGGGTGGACTCGTTCAGTAAAAGGGGTGGACTCGTTCAGATTTAGCCGTTTTACAGTATTACAATGCAGACCCTGGTTTGTTGGCTGCGAAAGCCTCTCCTCATCAAGTCTCGAGAATGCGTCCTCGAAACAAGTCGTGCCCGTCTCAAAACTGACTTGTGGTTGGAGACGCAGCTGTGACGCAGTACTGTCGTTTCTGGTGGAAGACAGCGGCGTCCTGCTGCTATGTTTTTTGTTCGAGACCTTTCTCATTTTATCAGTTGGTCAGGACGTGGCTTAGCGTCCTAATGACATCGTCGTCGTCGGGAAAAGACAGAAGCCGCTTGGAAATGGAATCGGCGGCGGCGGCTGCTGGAAACGACCTGTTGCGTCCCAAGGGATTTCGATGATTGGCTTGAGTTGGGAGAAGAGAATTAAACCTACTTTGTGGGAAAAAGCCTTTCGAATGGCCTCAATGCTACTGCGTCTCTTTGTCTTCAAAGTTCTCGTCAGTTCAAAGTTCTAGTCTTCAAAGTTAGCACTATTGGACTTGCGTAATGCCAGAATCGCCGCTCATCACTCCTCGCTTCGGCTTCTTAGGACCAGTTGGTTGGGTAGTCTTCTTATCACGTAGGCTGGCGCCTTTCGGGTCAACAGAACAACTTTGATGAAGTCGACTCCAGTGGTGATCAGAGTGATGGCGCTGGCTCCCAGCCACAGGCCAATGATGCCTCCGAAGTCTCCCAGGAATTGCTGCCTGGGCCAGCGTTCATTACTCTACATATGTCAGTTACTGGTTAATAAGAGGTCTGTAGTCAGAAAACCACTTCTCTCTGCCTATTTATTAGCTAGGAGATAGTCGTTATTGGATTGTTGACTTCATATGTACGTGTAGCTTTGCTCTGAATCAGTAACAGGCAGCTTTTGCAAGCCTTGGTAATAGCTCGCACCATATTCTGTCATGAATACCTCCCACTTCACGTTGCCCATGAATAACTCACACCATACTGCTGTCAATGACCCTTCTACGGATACCTCACCAGGTCATGTCCTCCACTTCCTCGAATAAGGGATAGCTGAAGGAGGCGTATTGGAACGACACTGTCAGAGCGGTGGACCCCCTGTTGAAGTTGACTCCTCTCTTCTCTGTGAAAGAGTAGTGGGTGCTCAGACAATTTGGCAGGCAGAGATCTCTGAAATAAGAGCAGTAAGTTGCATGAAGAGATGCGCATCATTTTCCGTTAATATTCGTCGCAAACTGCTCGTGTTTCGGCATGCAAACTGTAGTGTGCTTTCTCACTTGCACTCTTTGTCGTCTTCTCCAATAAAATTGAAGCCGCTACTGGTGTAGTCGTCGAGTGTGCAGACGCGCTTTTCGTTGCTCAAGAACTGCAGAATCAGAGGCGAACAGTGGTACTTGTCTTCGAACTTCTTGCTTCGACAGTTTTCCTTGCAGCTCTCTCTACTTTGGGTCCGAGTGCAGCGGCCGGGGGCGGCCAGAGCACGATACTGCCCACTTATTGTTACCTGTGGTTGGAATAAGTGGCTAGGGCACCGGTTGTAAGCAAGCGAACGCATTTTGCTATAGCTTTGCTCAACATTTGAGCCTTAGAGCCTAAGCCAAAGCCTAAGCCTAGGCCTAAGCCAAAGCGTAAGCCTAGGCCTAAGCCAAAGCCTAGGCCTAGGCCTAGGCCTAGGCCTAGGCCTAAGCCTAAGCCTAAGCCTAAGCCTAAGCCAAAGCCTAAGCCTAAGCCTAAGCCTAAGCCTAAGTCTAAGCCTAAGCCTAAGCCTAAGCCTAAGCCTAAGCCTAAGCCTAAGCCTAAGCCTAAGCCTAAGCCTAAGCCTAAGCCTAAGCCTAAGCCTAAGCCTAAGCCTAAGCCTAAGCCTAAGCCTAAGCCTAAGCCTAAGCCTAAGCCTAAGCCTAAGCCTAAGCCTAAGCCTAAGCCTAAGCCTAAGCCTAAGCCTAAGCCTAAGCCTAAGCCTAAGCCTAAGCCTAAGCCTAAGCCTAAGCCTAAGCCTAAGCCTAAGCCTAAGCCTAAGCCTAAGCCTAAGCCTAAGCCTAAGCCTAAGCCTAAGCCTAAGCCTAAGCCTAAGCCTAAGCCTAAGCCTAAGCCTATGCCTGAGCCTGAGCCTGAGCCTGAGCCTGAGCCTGAGCCTGAGCCTGAGCCTGAGCCTGAGCTTGAGCCTAAGCTTGAGCCTGAGCCTGAGCCTGAGCCTGAGCCTGAGCCTGAGCCTGAGCCTAAGCCTATGCCTATGCCTATGCCTGAGCCTGAGCCTGAGCCTGAGCCTGAGCCTGAGCCTCTACGTGCGTCTGAGCCTGGCCTGAACTCCAGCCGAAGCCGGGGCCGAGGTCTGAGCATACACCAATCAAACAAACCTGAACGTCCATCCATTGGGTCTTGGGCACGTTCATGTGAAGAAGACCTGAAGGGTCGTCGGTGGCGTCTGCTTTCACGCCAGAGCCTCCAAACCTGACGTTGACTTCACGAATGAGATCCCTGTCGGCTTCTGCAAAACCCAAGCTGCATTTCGCATTCTGCATTCTGCAAGCGTGTGTTACAAGCAGCAGTTCAGCAAGGTTCTATTCGTCTACAACGCCAGTAACCAACACAAACCTTTAGCTAGCCATGCTGCCTCGGATGAGATTCTGAACGCGGTTGTCAGACTTTGAATTTTCGCGACGGCTGAGAAATCTGATTCGAAACAGATTGTGAGTCCATCAACGTAGGTTATTCTACCATACGGCATTTTGAAATGCGACGAAGTGGGAATTTGAGCGCCATATGATAGCATGTGCGCTATTTCCATTTTGGATTCTGTCAGCAAGGCAACTCGAGCGCTTTTGGAGAATTGGATCAGGTGCATAACCCGTCTTCGTTGTCGAGTTGTATCCGCGTCGTCGTCGTCGTCGTCGTCGTCGTCGTCGTCGTCGTCGTCGTCGTCGTCGTCGTCGTCGTCGTCGTCGTCGTCGTCGTCGTCGTCGTCGTCGTCGTCGTCGTCGTCGTCGTCGTCGTCGTCGTCGTCGTCGTCGTCGTCGTCGTCGTCGTCGTCGTCGTCGTCGTCGTCGTCGTCGTCGTCGTCGTCGTCGTCGTCGTCGTCGTCGTCGTCGTCGTCGTCGTCGTCGTCGTCGTCGTCGCCGCCGCCGCCGTCGTCGTCGTCGTCGTCGTCGTCGTCGTCGTCGTCGTCGTCGTCGTCGTCGTCGTCGTCGTCGTCGTCGGCGTCGTCGTCGTCGTCGTCGTCGTCGTCGTCGTCGTCGTCGTCGTCGTCGTCGTCGTCGTCGTCGTCGTCGTCGTCGTCGTCGTCGTCGTCGTCGTCGTCGTCGTCGTCGTCGTCGTCGTCGTCGTCGTCGGCGTCGTCGTCGTCGTCGTCGTCGTCGTCGTCGTCGTCGTCGTCGTCGTCGTCGTCGTCGTCGTCGTCGTCGTCGTCGTCGTCGTCGTCGTCGTCGTCGTCGTCGTCGTCGTCGTCGCCGCCGCCGCCGCCGCCGCCGCCGTGGTCGTCGTCGTCGTCTTCAAAATTGCCCTAAAGTCGTCATAATTCGCCCAAAAGCGCCCAATTTGTGCCAAAGCTGAGAAACAACTCTTCTTCAGTTTTGTTCAGTTTCATCAGCGCGAAGTTGCGAATAATCTTTGAGTCATTCCAGTACGCCTCGTGTTCTTCTTTCGACGCAATTTCTTTCTGTCTAAACTTGTTTCTTTCTGAGTGGATGATTTGGTTGCCTTCAGTTGTCTCTGTTATGGACAGCTCTGCATAGTACCTGAAGAGCACTGCGAACGACTTTCATAAACCATAGAACCAAGAAAGTTACCTTAACACTAGTAACCACCAAAACAGGGCTCTGTAGACACGCAAGTTGTGCTCCCTTCCATCCAGCGCTTTGCTCAAATTTGACTCGGTAAGATCGGAGGTGTTGACAATCTTGTATTCGCCAAGAAGCTCGGCGATTTTATTGTGGTCTACAACATGCTTTTTCTCAGCATAGTAGCCGAGATCCCTCGTCCAGCTGAAGGGCAGGCAAGCAGTAACAATTTCCGGAGTCATACTGCTGTTGAAGTTGACCACAAGATGGGTGCTCGGCTGGCGAGTGGCGTACTGGCGCACCAACAAAACTGTGTCGCGTACCGTAATTCCCACCAGCAGCACGATTAGAGTTAGCCAGATCTGAATGAGAACAGTCATTCATTAGACTGAGCAGCCGATGTCGGTACCGAAGCTACATACATAGGTACATACCACTACAGTTACAGACACATAATACGGTGTGTAGTCGTAGAGAGACTCACCACTTGTTTCGGAGTGGAGTGGTGCTCTTTCACGAAAGGGAAGTGATTGTTCCTCAGCCATAGCACAAAGCGAAAGCGGACGCTTTCTACTTGTGGCACTTTGCTTTTGTCACTGTCTATTGTCGCGCTTCTGTAGACTGCCGCAGGAGCTGAAATCTTGCGACTTGGTACCACATTCTGTTCATTTACGGTTTGTTCTTGACCATGACTAACCACTGAAAGGGTCTGGCTCGATGGTGACTCCAACGTGCCTTGAAACGGACTTGCCTCTGTCCGCTATGCTCTTGTCAAGTTCAAAAACGCCACTCATTTTAACCAAACCTACAAACGCTATACATTTACGCTCGGAAATATCATTGGAATTCATCACTGCAATTGAAATGTCGTACACGTTGTCTCGTTGTGTGGGGTGTAGTTTACTACGAACCTGAATCGCCAAACAGGCTGTCGAGAAGAAAATTGGATAAACTCTTTTCTTGCACAGCTTTGACGGATATCTGTTTAACCAAACCTTGAATTCAATAATGAACGAATTGAGGGACGAGCGTAGCTCTCTCTTGTCTAATCTATTTTGGCTATTGGCCGATTTTGCTTAATGTTCCCAACTGTGCGCTTCAAATCCGATGGGAAATCATCTTCGTATTCGAAGGAATTGAAATTTGAAGCGCGCCAGACGCCCTTCCCAATCCGTTGTGTTAGATAGCTACATTTATACAGGGTTTTTTTTTTAGATGACCACTTTTCGTTCGGCCAGAATTTGTGCAAAACTAAACCAATGTAAGTGAAACTTTAACACATGGTCAGAAAGGCTTTGCCATTTTGTATGTTAGATGCCCAGCTAAATTGGTCTTGCATTGCGGAAATTACAGGGTGTCAAAGTTCAGGCTGGAAATCTCACGATCGGCCGACTTTGAAGCACGGTAACTCGGTCGTTCCGTCGCTTTTGCGGACGCGGCAAATTGCATCTGAAAGGTCTTTAAACAAGCTTTAATTTGCCACAAGAACGAACCTCCTATATCGTCCAACGGCCGAGTAATCGACCGTCAAAGTTTCTGATAACGCGTTCTGGAGAGTCGAGGACCGCCATCCGCTGGGAAAGGGGGACTTTGACCAATACCAAGAATATTCGACGAGCTGTAACTCGGCCGTTGGACGACATAGAAGGTTCGTTCCTGTGGCAAATTAAAGCTTGTTTAAAGACCTTTCAGATGCAATTTGCCGCGTCCGCAAAAGCGGCGGAACAACCGAGTTACCGTGCTTCAAAGTCGGCCGATCGTGAGATTTCCGGCCTGAACTTTGACACCCTGTAATTTCCGCAATGCAAGACCAATTTAGCTGGGCATCTAACATACAAAATGGCAAAGCCTTTCTGACCATGTGTCAAAGTTTCACTTACATTGGTTTAGTTTTGCACAAAATCTGGCCGAACGAAAAGTGGTCATCTAAAAAAAAACCCTGTACAAACCAGTAAAATGCCATTTGCACCACTTTGGAGTTTCTGTTTTAAAGGATCACGAGAACAAAATGAATCGCTATCTAAGAAGGAAGCTGCTCGCAGTAGAAAGGTGCACACATTCTTTGTTGTGACTCGCTAGCACTTCGCGCTGTTTCTGAACGACGCATCCAGTCAATTCAATTTCCAAGGCATTATCAGTTATCACATTCATTGCTCCCTCTTCTTCCCATCTGCCATTCAAAGGACCTCAGTCTGCTTCCAGCTGCAGCTCACCGGCTCCCAAAATGGGACAGCGGTCCTCTTCACTCGGATTCAACTTGGTCACATTGCGACAACCGAACGACTCGCCGAACCCTCGTATGAAGGGCACGATCTCTGTTGTGAAGTACAGTACATAATACAGGACTCTGCGGGGTGACAGCGAAACACGCATGTATGTACATGTACGTGGGCAGTAGGTACTCTTTTGGGCGGTTACATGTTGTAGTTAGTGCGAGCAATACAAACTCTGATTGTTTGCGGTTCGAATTTGGTGTTTAGCTCACCATTGACAGCGTTAGTGCAGTGCGGTCGTCGCGGACGAGGACCGTAATAGCCGTCTCTGGCGCACAGCTGTCTTGCCAGAGCGATGAAGAACTGTCGGTTGTCGTGGGCGATGGCTGCGGCGTCTCTGAAGGCAGTGATGACTTCTCGCCATTTTGTCAGTTGCTGCACATTTCTCCAAGACCGCCGACCAAGCACCTCTTTTTCGCGCGAGTCGCCATGTGCTTCTGGTAGGCGTCAAACGTCGGTGGCAGCGCCAGCGCGTCCCTTCGCGTACCGTAGGTGCCGCTGAATGTCGTGGCATAGAACGGCATACAGATTAACAGCTACACACACACATACGGCAGGTGTGGACGTTTACCGTCTGTGTTTTCTTCCACAGACTATCTCTTTGTTGAGAGCATCGCGTATTTTGTCTCCAGCGCTCGTGTATACCGACTTGATGTCCCAGCCGAACTTCGGAAGAAACTGCACGGCAATGCCCCTTGACAGGATTCGGCCCAGCGAAGCGTAGGCAATGGCCGCTGGAGCCTGAATATGTACCTACCTACTCTAATAGCCCCCCCCCCCCCGAAAGCTTATTGATTATTTCTGATGTAGGCGCCTTATGAAATGGCAGACGCATTAGCGAATATGGGACGAGAGTCGAATTCCTGGGGTCGTTGTACTCGCAAACGACAGGGCAGAAAGGCCGCTTGGAATAGAAAAGAAAGGCGGATGGCCGCCCGCTTTTCAGCTGGGCTTTGCCCATGATGTCGTGCTGGAGCTCCGCCCTTCTTCGCGCGCTGAATGAGACGGTAGCGTTGTGATTCATACTCGAAAACGTAGCCTAAGCCTAAGCAACAGCCTAAGCAATGGCTTTTTAAGCTTAAGTCTAGGACTATGCCATAGCCATAGCCAATGACTAAGCATATAACCAGCATATTGCGTGCATAGCATAGACACAGAGTGCATAATACACTTATACATTGCCAAAGTAGAAGACACTCAATACGACCTGTCAAAGGCGGAGTACGAGTGAATGGAGGAGACGTTTCGTAGGAAGGAGGCGAAGCGAGCCATACCCTCTGCGTTCGTCACCCAGTAAGGAAAGGCAAAGTCGGCCTTGAGATCGTTGACTACTCTGGTCGCCGTTTCCACGAAGGCAGGCTCCAACGACCGCAATGTGCCTTGGAAGAGCCGACGACCTGACAGCGCACCGAGGAACATTAAATTAACACTCTCAATTAAGTAACCAATGCTTCAATTGCCAATCGCGACGATCAGACGCACGGTGTCACACTTCTCTAGACTATACATTATTAACAGAGGTGTCGTCTTACCATAATCACGACACACGGAATCTTGCTGGGTTAATAATGCCAAAGCTACAGTAATGGCTTCAGTTTGGCTTGGGATGTCCGATACCGTACAAGTCTCATACTGGCTCCTTCTAGAGCGGACAATAACAAAACTCACGCCATGCGTCCTTCACATTCTCCAAAACGGTCTGGGCGAAGGCGACTCTCCTGTGGAACTTTTCTGTGGTGTCACCGCTGGCGAGGAACTGCAGTCGCGACTTCATGACGGCACCGAATGTGCTTCTCGACAGCACTTTGGACAAGCAGCCGCTTCTTGTGTCCGCCTCGACTGTGTTGGGGGAAGTTTATGCCAAAATGTGTCAGCACGTCGGCTATTAAAAGACAGGGGACAATTCTGCTTTTTGCCTAAACATCATGAAGCTTGTGGCGCACTCCGTTTTAAGCGCTTCAAACGCTGATTAAATGGCTCAATATTATATTCTAATGCTGACATTTTAATAATTGGTGTTAAGCTTTTGTCAAAGTTGTATAAATTCACTGCTAAAAAGAAATTATACATTTTGTTTATTATAAGTGTACTCACCCGATTCATTTGTCTTCGTGACGGCCCCAAATCTGCTCTGATGCACACTCAGAAGTCTGACTGCAAATAGCGTTCGAAGGCCCAGGTTCATAATTGCGTTGTCGTCGCTAGATCGATCCGTGTCACTTGTGTTTTCACAGGTCACTTGATGGAGCAGAGGAGGTGTCAAGGCGTAGTTGAGAATTTGTTGATGGTAGTACTGCGACCGACTCACAAAACCCATTTCTCGCCGTAATCACGAGAAGTAGACGTACTACGCAGAATCAAGTTCAGCATGTCCGCCAATGTTACAAACGGGTAACGCCGTCTGCATCGCGCCCAGTCAAAGTCCATCTGCAAAAGGTGGCACCAGACTGGTTAGGTGGATGGATAGGGGTGTTAGCCAGCGCAGTTTCCCAATGCTGGCAGTGATATGAAGCAAGGCAAAGCATGACTAAGGTATGCCACAAGGATGCAACGACTTGTCGTTGCGGTGTAACTACAACGTGCCGTCATGCAGAGGTGTGCTATAACGCGTCATCACACCAGCTCTGAGGTGGCTACGACCTGCACCAGACAGCCAGCCATAAGGTAGGGCAATGCTGACATGTCACAGTGAAGCTACCATGCATGCAGACAAGAACATTATGGCACAGATACACATACTACACAACAGGTATAAACATTACACAACAAGGTGATAATACATAATGAACAAAATGACAATGCACCAATCATTCACTTCGCATGCACAATAATCATCTGAAGGCATTGCATGCTGTGTCAAAGATGTTGGTGCATAACAGCAGACGTTGGGTTGGCCATTCCCTTCTCCTGCCGATGTTGTTGCTCCAACAAAGATGGCAAGTCATCTTTGCTAACAGTATGACACATCATCAGTTACTGTATGCCCTTGAAGCAACAGTTGACAACTGTTGTTGCACCATAAAGCAAAGTGACGACGAGTTGTCACTGTGAGGCAATTAATTCACGCAGGCCAACGCGGTACCATGTGCACGCAAGTTTTAGTGCCATCTTTTGCTGGACTTTCACATGCGCGCGATGCAGGCCGCGTTAATACGCCGCAATGAGCAGAACAGACATTTTGACTGACCTTCTTGAGTGAAGTATACCACATGAAAGACGGAACTCGCCAAGATTCGTTGTACCTAGCATATGGCACGCGATGCTCTGTCGCTCAGATACAGTATGTGCATACAAATTGGCGGCACAGGGTTTTGCAAAATGGTCGCCGTGAGGGCATCGGGAAACTTCAGGTTCGGATCCATTATGTCCTCGCAGCTAAGCCGTGGGAATCCATAATGGTTCCGTAGTGCTTTGGTCAACGCTTGGCCAAAGACAGTTGGGCAGTAGGGGACGTAAGAAATATGCCCCACTGTTTTGATATGGGATGTTTCATTTTTAATTTTGGTGTAAAGGTCCTTGACCTTGTGGGCACCGAGCAACGCCTGTTTGTAAAGGACATCCGACTCGTTGTACCTGCGGTGGGAGGAGTTCAATTTGTGACTATCAGGGATACCCAGCAAGCAACGTCCAAGTAAATGATAATAGGTTTTGATGGATGTACGGCAAGCTTGGTGCGTCTTCGGCCTTGCAAGCATTCGATTTGGAGGAGCTGGGGTTGGGGCCGATTTGTTTCTGATTGAAAAGTTTCTTTGCCATCCGTTATCAGTTCAGAGTTTAGAACTTCCAAGCTGTGTAACTATCCAATTTGAATCGTTCTATACCCACCCCAAAACCTGCTCTAAAAGCTGTCTGACGGTCGGCTCGACTTCAGTTTTGCCAAAATCCTCGTGAAAGGCTGTTATGGCATATCCTTGTTCCAGAACGATGCCTCCGTAGAAATGATCCCCGTAGTCGCGGCTGAGAGCAAACGACTGCTCAATCCAATCTGACTGACATTTCAGTGACTCCTGTCCTTAACGTATGTAACATGTGCACAATTTCACTGCAGTGTAGAAACTACACGCTTTTGCAACGTTCGCTGACCTTCCTCATCAGTGGTACTCGCCTTCGGGTACAAGTGAAGACGATCCATGATAATCTGCCTAACTCGCTTCATGTTCTCCTGAGGGTCTGACGGCGACCTACAGAGCTCCACACCCTTTCGAAAGAAGGCGATCAGAGGATCGTCGTTGAAGAGAGAGACGTTCTCAAAGGCTTTCTGAAAATTTTCTTCCATCTTCTTCTCACGCCGAACTCCAAAGGGCTCAGTGTATCCAGTGCTGGGGCAGACGTGAGCGTCCAAGTCTTCGCATGGATCGACAGTGTTATCGTCTGAGCAGTAGGCGAGCTGCAACACGACCAGCAACAGCAACAGGAATGTGATGGTTTGAAGGGACATGCTCAGACTCGAGAAACTGACCACTGTCTTGCACTACCTGTGAAGGTGAACTGCTAGTTTGCAGCGAGATCTGCTACAAGGCTCTTTCAGCAAGGCATGTCTCGGAATATGTGATGTCTTTCAGTTTAGCTTTTAGAGTCACGCCAAATCTGATGCTCTATTTGTAAGTGGAACCAACGTGTTGAATTTCGTTTGGCCTTGAAACCAAAGCAGTGCGGTCGTGACATGAGCTCTCTAGTGATTTGCCTGCGTCAATGGTGTTTTAAGCCACCAATCTGCGGTCGTTGCCGCATTTCTCATTGCACTTTAAGAGATTCTGTGAGCATAGCCCTGGCCACCAATCAATCTGAGAAATCAATCGAGCTGAATTTCTGCTAGAGTGGCGCCGTTTGATTGTCGTGCCACAGACAAGCAGCTTGATTGTGGGCGTGGAACAGATGGTGTCGATCGCATAGCGTGGGATAGGACATAGATACAAATACAGTCTTCTGAGTGTTCATTGAGACAGTAGAATATCAGAACTGCTTGGACCACGAGGGCGAGAAAATGAATCTTACACTACTGTTAGTTGCAACTGTCCTGCTCTTCGTCCACTTGGGCGAAAGAGATGTTGCTGCACAGGCCACACATAAGATATACAGGTCGCCGAATGGTGAAGGGCGCTACAGCAAGTTTGTGCCCAAATACAAAGGATATCCGATGCCAACCGGGTGCCCAAGTTTTGATTACATAACTTAGGTATTATTGTTGACCTTCGCACTAGCAAATCGCAAAAAATGTCGTAATGCGCGGTTGCGGTGTGCTAACGCTGTTTGTCTACCATATATACAAATTCTCCTCACTTCAATCGTCTAATCTTCGTGGGGCCGCAGGTGGTAATGGCGAGGGGCGCTTATTGTGTATTGTGTATCATCAGGCCGCACGACCAATTCTGCTACTCGAGCTATCGCTAAATGACTTCTTATAGATGCCGGAATAGAGGACAGTCGTGCCACATGATCAGAAAACTGTGCTGCCACGACGGTAAGGAGTTCAAACTGGTGTGCTACAACGGCCGTGGGGATGGGGATAATGGCATTTGCGTTCCTGAGCCGGACGTGTAGAAGGCGTCCGAAAGCTACAAAAGAAACCGAAATGAAAAGAACTTGACGACATGTAATGATCTTGGCTAGCGATGGCTATGACCTTGATATATAAAATGGAAGCTTAATGGAGGCATACGGAGCATCTGAAATGGCGTGTCGAATGCACACATTACGTTTAGCACTGTAGAATATATACCACTTCAAGTCGTCTACTCTACTACCCTACTCAAATCTACTATACTACACACTATAATGCATGCAGTGCGAGTGTGAATCAATGGTGAAGATCCGGGATAGGCGCTCCAAGTTATGTACCTCGTATCTTCTGTTTGAATGCTGCAAACAGTGTTTGTCGTCGTCGTGATTGGCCTCAATCTTCGTTCGCAAAGGCGGCCGCAGTCGCCGATACAAATGTGGCAGCTCAACCTCAACATACCGACCGGCGGCAGCCACTACGACGACGACGAGAACGACATCAGCAACTAATTTGCTTAAACATACATACCTGTGGTACCTACGTACTTTTTTAAGCAAGTGTGTTAGCTTGCTCACTTTCACCCTGAGCGGCAAGGTTCGGTACAATTTTAACAAGATTAGTAGACGGGGGCAGAGCCCCTCGGGGCACTCCTCCCCTCTTTCAGAAGAATTTTGGGAGTTGAATCATGCTGCCCATTGATCAGCGAGACATGCCAGTGAAGCTTAGTGGCCATTCTGATCGCAAAATTAATAGCAAATTCGGCATTGTGACTCTCCAATACCCCACATTTGACATACAACACACCTCGCTTCGGCTGAACTGACACAACCAGGTTTTCCACTTGAGGGCATGTATGGTGGCAAGCAAATTCTTCAAAAATGGTCCCACACATCTCAAAACAAAAAGACAACGTCAAATTCGTGATCAGCATCACCGAAAAGCCGGAATCGAGTAGTTACACAGTAGGTGCCCCGGACAAATCCGGCAGCCAAATTTTTGAATTCAAATTTACCGCCAAAATACGCGTCGGACGAAAAAAGTGGTTATAACAAAAACAACGTATCTTTTGATGCTCTATCACGTGAAAGTCCAACTGCACCGAAATATCTCAACTGACCCCACTTTCCATCGAAATTCCAAAAAATTTTCGAAAAAATTCAAATTTCTCCCAAAAGTATACCCCACCCAAACCTCATCTTCTATTCCCCGAAAGATATTTGTAAGTACTAAAAACTCACCAACTATCATCAAAATCGAACCGCACAGTAAAGAATGGGAAACGACGAACTTTTGAATTTTGACCCAAAATTGGTTTTTCAAATTTTCACCCGAAATTCGACGGGTTCGAAGGAAACGATCTATGATAAAGTTGTAGAGCTCGCCAAGCTCTATCAAGTGGTCTTTACTCCACCTCGATAAGAGCAGCCTATCAAAAGTTACGCTTGCCCGAAGTTTTGCATGGAAACCCGGTACCCAACTTTGGGCCGTATTTCCCGGCTCGGGGTGAATCTGACCGGGTTTCTCTAAACGGTTTCGGAATTGACTATCCGAGCTCTCTTAGTCGACACAAAAATCGTGACATTTGCTTATAGCAAAATACACTTATGACTTGTGCTGCAAACCCTACTTTTGGGTCGAAAAACCCGGTTTTTGCTACCCGGCCCGGGCAGACCCGGACCCAGCCCGACGGCGTCCTCACCATCGGATAGCCCAATGTCTCTTACAT
>JASAMZ010007159.1:0-11469 GCA_030248115.1 Linhomoeus sp. GSCO2_2 | reverse complement strand
CTACTAAATTCCACATTTGCAAAAAAATTTCTTTTGTGTTACAAATTATCCGCGGTCTATGCTCTTTCCATTCCTGAAGAAATTTTGCCGCTAGCTCATCAGACGAAAAAGTCGATTTTCGACATATTCGTATTTTAATTGTAAACAACTCGAAAATGCGAAATTAGCAACAGAAACGGACATCGGATCCGTACTCAGCGACCTTGACTCTACTTGACCACATATGCCACATATCTTACTTTTGTGCGACGGACAGACACACAGACACACAGACACACAGACACACAGACACACAGACAGACATTGTCATCCGTATATATACACCTCGCCGCGCTGAGGCGCGGCGAAAAAATAAGCGCCCAGGGCGCTTATTGGAGGGTTTACGGTAACTCAAGCTGAATCACTTACATAGAAAGCAATTCCATTGTATTTGCCGACCATCTATGTACAGGGTGGCGCACGTATCTGTTCCCGATTCTATTTGGCAATAACTCGGGCATTTTCAGACGGATCTTCCTCAAATTTTGACATAACATAGACACACATTTAGAATTTTGCTCCTGCAGATATCATTAAAATTCACGCAGTGAATCAGCAGTTGTAGCAATTTTAGTAGAAATGGTCAGCTTTCGTTGGTCTCGCCGCCTGACTTCCTGACAAACGCAAAAGCGTCTGCTATGAAAACTCAGAACAGTTTCGAATTATTGACTTTTATCTGATGGGGGTCAAGAAATCGAAACAGGTGCTTTACTATTACTGAAAAGCTGAAATACGCAGCCTGTTTTGAATGGAGAAGGGGAAGAAGGAGATGGCCTGGTACGCTGCGAGCAAGCCGCAGAAGAGGGCGGTGGTCACGTATAAGATCATAACTTGAGAGTTATGCCATGGAATTGATCGAAGTTTGAATGCCAAAAATTCTAAAGGTTTGTCTGTATTGTGTGAAAATTTCAGGAAGATTCCTTTCGAAATGACGGAGTTATGATCAAATAGAATCGGGAACAGATACGTGCGCCACCCTGTATTGCAGAGTACCTAACAGGTTGTTCTGTTTAGCAGGTTGTGTGTCATGGGCGACATATATTTACTTATTCACGTTAACTTATTTATTTATTTATTGTCTGTTTATTGTTCACCCACTTATTAATTTTTTATTTGTCTGTCTGTCAAATGTTCACTCAAATATTTAATTAGCTACATATCTACTTCATTAATTTTCTACCTATTTGCCTATTTATTTCTATGCAGACATATGTACAATGACAAAGCTTCGTGCCTTCAAGCGAACTTTTTTTGGATGTTTCACCAATCCAGCGGACAACTACGATGCGCAGAATTCCGAGGTGCAGTTTGCGAGTTTCCATTCGATGTTTGCCCCAGCGCACAAGTTCAGTGCTTTGCGTTGTGCAGGCCTAACCTTGAGTTCCCAACAAAAAATTTCTTCCCAACCGACCGCGCCCAAGGCTAACTGAGATATTCACACGTGTGTGTAACCAGCCGAGGGTAGGTAATTTCGTTTCGCCGCCCCGCGAGAGATCGATTGCATTCTTTCGCGTGTGCGTTCGCGCGCGGGCGGGTGCGTGCGTGCGTCAGTGTGTGTGTCTCACACACACACACACAATCCAAGGTCGGCGCAGTGCCAAACGCCAGGCCTTGTGATATGTGGCGATGGGAAGAGAACGGCCGTTCGTCCGTCTGTTTGCCGTGTGTCTGTCTGTCTGTGCGCGTGACCGATACTCGTTTTAGAAAACGTCTGCGCGGATGAGATACTGCCAAGAAGGTTGTTTTGCGCCCCGTCTGTGAAATTTTGACACTGATTGGTGTATAGCGCCCGCAAATAACGTTCTTCCCCCGCCGCGAAAAGCGTTGTTTTCGCCGCGAGTTGCGCCGGTAAAGTACAGTACACTTCGTAGAAAAGTGGCATGCTTTAGTCATTGCAGCGAACAGCATGGCGCGCACATGGGTACCGTTCTACAATTGGACGAATCTGCAGTGACTTTGTTGGAAAATTATTCATAGATTTCCACAGTACACCCCAAACTGTCAGAGGTTTCCCAAAGGCAATTTCCATTGATAAGAGGATTACTGTATGCGACGTGTCGCGCGCCCCCGCCGCGTCACCAATGTACATTGTACTTGCACTTTTGGCAAGGTTGCCAAGAGTTTTGCAGTCCAAGTATACCACGGATCATTCAACAAGCGAGATACAGTACCGGTCAGAGCCAACGCTACATTTGGCCCCGGGTCGACGCCCCGGGACTCTCAGCGCCCCAAAAGAGTCCCGGGGCGTTTGGGTCGTCGACCCGGGACTCCCACGCCGCCGTCGTGTCAAAGCGCCGAAAGAACGCATCTATTGCGTGGAAGAGGAGCATAGGAGTGTAGAGAAACTTCGAGGGATAGTGTAGCGTTGTGCTGCGGCAGTTTCGTCGTCTGTATTGCTGCTGGGAAGGCGCGGCGATCTTGCAAATATCATGGTGAAAATCGCAGCTTTCCGAACAGATTTTATTGCAAGCACTGCCAAAATCTTGCAGTGGCGGTTGCGTCGGACTTCTATGCGCTGCAGCGAAGCTGTAAAGCGGCGCGTCATGGCAGAACCGCTCATTCTTTCGCAGAAAACCAACTTTCCCGTCTTTGAACATTGTACTGAAACTCGGCCATTTACCTGCGTTATACGCAGATTAGAACGCAGAGCAGCGATTTCGCTTGTATCTACGCCTTTAGCGCATGTATTCCGCGCAGGAGACGCGCGCTTTCAAACGTTTCGACGCAGAGGCAGGCGCAGGAGTCCCGGGTCGACGACCCAAACGCCCCGGGACTCTTTTGGGGCGCTGGGAGTCCCGGGGCGTCGACCCGGGGCCAAGCGTCCCGGGATGTAGCGTTGGCTCTGCCCGGTACTGTAGCGTAATTGCTAGCAAGTGGCTCGGTCTGTTTGTTATTCAGCTGTGAACTGGCCGCGCTATTTCTAGCCTCCCCTTTCAAAACAGCTGGTTAAGAAGACGGCTGCCGGGTTCTTCTATAGGCGGCCCTAGCGGGCCGGAAGGCGAAATAAGAATTCCTGGCAGCCTTCCAAACTGCCGGGCTAGCGTCTGAAAACATCGCTCTTTCTCCCTTTGACGCGGCGCAACGTCTAGTGAGCGCGGCGCATTCTAGACGAGCCTTAGTCATACGGCCAGGATGCCTGTAGATAACGGGCTTGAAAGGCGGTCGAGCGGCGTGAATGCTAATGCGTGTTTTACGTCGCCTCCTGCCGCCGTTCGGCAGCAAGGTGCATTGCTGCCTTTCCTTTGTCCTCGCATGAGAGCGCTTGTGCGTGATGCACAGTGAGCGTTGTGTGTGGTGAGCACGCAACGTGCACACGCCACGCGTTGTGCGCGTTGTTCGTCGCGTTCGCGCAGCGCGCACCACACATCCGTGCACATCTGGTCTGCATCGTTCGCATAGTGTGCATAGCGCGTGGCGTGAACGCATCAATGCGTTGGGCGTGGCACATCCACTCACGTAGTGCACATGCGTTTACGCTCTACGCGCATCATGAGTACAGTAGTTTTGGCGTCAGTTACAATTGCTCCTGTTATTGTCAAACAGCATTCTGAATGGCCAACACCATTCATAGATTTTGTTTTCGCGCTTCACTCCCTCCAATTTGTTGGAATCTGGATACTGTCATGTATGCACCCGTCAATTTCTTGAACAACACAGTGAAAGCCGCTTTCAGCGTTAAGTGGTCCACGGCATTGGCTTCGTTTACATGCCTATGCGTGTCACTTGCCTTGTTCCCCTTTCTACCACACAACCTGTGCGTCTCTCCGATGAAACTCTATCCAAAGTGCGCCCTTTACCCAACCCATAGCGAAAGTTATGCATGGCTTCCCTCCCTCCCTCCCTCCCTCCCTCCCTCGTTACTTGGCCTATGGCCTTACTAAGCCAGAAGCCAGTGCGCTTGACCGCGCAGAGTAGTCACAAGCCGCGACCCTCCCTCCCTCCCTCGCAGACTACACATACTCTTCTTTGCGGAAGCTGTTTTTGCGCGCGTGGCAATCTGTGCTACTGCGAAGCAGCGCCGCAGAGTTAATCGAGCGCCCCCTAAGCCACCCCCCCCCCCTCTCCTCTGCCATATACATACATTAGCGAAGTGGGCGCAAATTGAATTGTGGCTCCCGCCAGTAGGGGAGCACTGCCCTGAAATTTGCTCTTGGAAGAGCGGGCGAAATATCACTTTTGCGTCACGTTTTCCCGCGCGTGAACTGTCGTCGTTATGGCTGAACAGGTATTCCATTGTTGTGACGCGACCGTTGACTTTGTATTGTAGTGATCTCTAATCTCGCAAATCGTCTCACTGTCATAGATGGGTCGTTCTCAAATCAGGGTTGGTGAATGCCAATGTCAATGCGAAGTGTCTTGCATATTGAATACCTGGTTCTGTGCTTCTCACTCGCCGTCAGACGTTGAGTGCTGCAATGAGTCTAATTCAAAGCTTCACACAAAATTTGCCATATTGAGTCTTGCAGGCGAAATTGGCCAAATTATGGTTGGCAGGTCAAATTCTTGCTAAGTGTAAGGTGCTGCAGACGTAAATTTGTTAAAATATTTTTATAAATTACACGTGATTGTCTCAATTCATGTCACATATTATTTACGTATTGCGTTTACTAAACGACTCATATGGAAAATGATCGGCACTTTCATTGCGAGGAGCCAAACGCTAATATATTGCATGTCATTTGCCAACCCTGTGCCCATCATATGTGCCCACTGAGCACCGTTACCCTTTGAAACACCCATTCCAGAACCCGGTGATCCTAATCAGTTGCGCCAGCTCCTCCAACTCGCTCGCCTCCACAGCCTCATCGTCTAAAAGCAAGAGGACAGTGCACAGTTTCGCACTGCCCCCTTTCATAGCGAGCACCGGCTATGGCGACGGCCTGACGCCGATTGGACGGCTGTCGTCGAGCGGCGAGTCGGTTGGTGGAGAAGATACTGTACATGGACGCGAGCAGTGGGTACGGTAGTGTGGTGATTCGAACGAATCTAGTGAACACGGCCTACGCGTCAGCCTTAGCCTCGGCCTTAGCCTCAGTCTAAGCCTTATCCTCAGCTCATCCTCAGCCTAAGACTCAGTCAAGCTAAGGCTTAGGCTTACGCTAAGCCTGAGCCTAAATTTCTGATTTGGTAGATTGCAGAATGTCCTGCACATTGCTGAAGCGAAAAGTGAGAATATGACCGGAGCCCGCTAGCGTGGATGAACATTTGAAATTCAGCAAGCCTTATTTACATAATTTTTTCAAATGTTAGAATAGAATTTATAGCAATTTTTACTTAAAAATTAAAAACCTTGCGAAATTAGACTGTTGTGAAGTTTCTAAATTTGATCAACACGACCCCAATTCGAGCCCTAAACTTGCAGACCTTTATAAGCCGTCTAGTTTACTGCAGAAATCAATTTGTCAAGTCTCCAAAGTGGCAATGAATAATTTACGAAGTTGAGTCTAGAAGCGCCGCAGCTTTCGTGCTCCGCGCTTTCACTTTTCTTGCGAAGCCTTTCGTACAATCAACACAACATGTTTCTTCATGGCAAAATACGCCGGCAACCAAACCGCTCGTCGCCACAAGTGAGCTAGGTTTAGACTGTCTCAACAGTCAACACAGAGGAAATCAACATTTAGCGATTCCTTAACATTTATAGCGCCGATTGTAGAGACGACTCTGGTTGCTTTACAACGTGTGCGTATTGTATGACCACGCAATTTGCGTTCACTCTTGCCTGCAGCAAATCACAGTTTGTGTCACCGCCGGTTCAACCAATGTCAGCTCACAGCCCTTTGATAACGCCGTCAAAGTTTATTTCTCTTTTGAGAAGTTGCCAAGATGGTGCGCGCAAACCTGTCTGACCTAACGCATGCGCGCAACGTACATTCGTTACACAGCAGTTCGTTACACAAAATCTGCGCATTGTTACACAAAAGTGTATGTATTCCAGCGCCAAATCGTCGACCCGCTCAAGAAGAAGAAGCTGAGCACTGGACACAGCGTTGGACTGTCTTTGCGAGAGAAAGGCGGCAGTGGAAGCGGCAACTCCTTTATTCGACTGTTGCGCTCGCGCAGCAGGAGTTTTACCCGCTTGAGCAGCAGGTGAGAGTTTCGGGGAGTTTTGAAATTTGACTCAGTTCAATTCGACGCAAAAGCGGGGTGGCCAATAGAAACTCATTTTAGTTTCAGTTTCAGTTAAAATTATGATGCTGGCTGAGTTTTAGTTTCAGTTTCAGTTAAAATTATGACGTTGGCGGAGTTTCAGTTTCAGTAACTGAAAATGAGTTTCAGTTGTTAAAGGTCTAGAATGCCGCCATGAATTGTTTAATTCTATGCTTGAGTGTTAGTATCTTGCGGAATCAAGATAAATTTTGAACTTCCGTTAGTCTCATTAGTGTTTTAGACGAATGGTACGATGACGACATGAACAAAGCGTCCACTGTAGTCGTAATATTTGGTCAGCATTTGATGAAAATACGCTCAGATTTTGCAAAATCTAAAGCTTACATAACTGAAACTAATCTGTTAGTTTCAACTTCAGTTTCAGTTACAGTTATGGCGTCCGCGCCAGTTTCGATTCAGTTTCAGTTTCAGTTAACTGATTGTAGCTGAAACTGAAACGTTTAACTTTTTATTGGCCACTCTGCGCAAAAGATAGAAATTCTCATCTGTGGTTGTTGGAATATGTAGATCTAGCCCTTATGTTGGGGGCAATTCTGTGGATAATAATGCGTAATTTCTCCCCTGTATTCTCTCCTGAAGCAGCGACAAACTTAAACTGCGATTTTATTGGCCGAATTGCGAAATAGTTATGACATGAATTACGAAATGTTTACCAACTACATTACAAAATGCGCAATCACGGCACTGGATTTCGAATCGAGTTCACCACGCATCGCGATTCGCCATTGATGGCGAACGCCTCTTTCGACTTTTCAAAATATCTTAACACTTTCATAATCGCTAATTTTTAAATTTTCAAATCCGCAATTCAGCCTCCGGCGCAAGAAGAAGCAGCAATCGAAGTCGGGCGGTTCCACGCCAAGAAACCCGCCGGAATTCTACAGTCAGACGCCGCAGGCCCGGCCTCGAGCCATGACTTCGCACGCTGGCACTGTCACAAGTCACCACGCGCCGCAGCAACACAACATCGTCGGTGAGAGATACCGTAAGTCCTTCAATAAGCGCCTGATGTTTGTTCGGATCAACGTGCCGTTGGAGGGGGGGCGCTTATTCGAGGCGTGGTGCGTACTTGTGATATCGACTCTTCGAATGGTGTAAAATGAACCGGATCTGAATGCCAGCAGCTAGACATTGATAGTTTTGTTTTGAGTGAAAATTGTGACAAGGCATGCTTTGCATAACAGTGCCAGACTTACCAAAAGGGGCGCTAATTCAGGCGGTAGTAGAATGGGGTGGTGGGAGGATATGCTATAATTGACTACTTATCTTTAGCTTGTTGATGGATAGTGGTAGGTAGGCGCATTACTGCATTCTTCAAGTCCAAACACCCCCTTACCGTAAAGTGCCGAATAAAGTTAGCTACCACTTTTGTTTCACCATCCTCTACACTCTACCACAATTTGAAGACCTATCACCGTTGTTTCAATCTTTGCGGTTGTAACTTTCAAACCAACCAAAGTGCCTTAGCCCTTAGAGTGACCAAGTTTTAGTGAATGTTATTAAGTGCTGACCCAATTTTGACTTACGATTGCTCAACGACGATTGCTCAGTTGACGATTCCCATTCACTTGTGGTGTTGCTATAAGCGCAAATATATGGTAGAGCTCCCGATAGTGAAAGGTACCGTATGTATGTACCACAACTTGGAGACTACCAGTATTTGGAGATCGTCCTCTATTCGGCACTATGCCTACAGTACCCCCAATTTCCCCATCTCCAGGCGGCAACGTGTATCGGCGCGACAACGTCGAAAGCAGCGCCGTCGCGGGCGCGGGCAGCGCTTCGCCCGGAAGCCCGTCGCATTCGCACCAACAACACAAGACTTCAAAGGGAATGTTCGGCAGTATTAGAGAGCACTGGCGGCATAGGAGGGACTCACTGGAGACTGGGGAGGGAGTCAGTCACCCACTGACGCAGTCGATTGAGATAGCCGAGGCGACGCAGGTTTTGATGGAGGAGTTGATGTCAGGGTGGCCAATAGAGTATAAGAATAGAACACGTGACACACAAGTATCACAACAGCTTACATACCATCAAGTTTTAAATTTTGACAAAGTTCATACTTCAGACGACAAGCGTTAGCTGAGTTTCGGTCGCTAGCTTCAGTTACTACAGTCAGTTAATTGAAACTGAAGCTGAATTTGAACTATCAGGAGTGCCATAACTGAAGCTGAAACTAAAACTCGCAGCTTAGTTTCAGTTGTTTAATGCAAGGTTTTTTGCGAGGCATCGTCTTATTTTCATATAATTCTTAGTTTTTTTCACAACAATTAACATTTGGATGAAATTTTGGCACTATGGATTAAAGAATATGGCATAAGTTCAAAATTTCCTCTTAATTTACACAATGTTAGCACACAAGTGCGATTTTGAAACAAATGTTGCGACATTTAGACCTTGAATAACTGAAAATCAGCTTCAGTAACTGAAACAGAGAAACTGAAACTCGGAGAGCATCATGATTTTAATTGAAACTGAAACTAAAATTAGTTTCTGTTGATCACTCTGGGTTGATGTAATGGTTGTGTGGGGGAATGCTGGGAATTGTTTAGTTTGGTAGTTATTGTAAACTGAGATACCTACATAATTGGCTTGACTTGGTTCTCAAGAGTTTAGAATTTACTGTTGAAAATTGTATTTTGTGCTAATATGATTTGCTATACTGGATTTTTCGCAGCAAGCAGTGTCTAAATTTTCTTGCTTTGTAGTAGTACGTTTGTGTCATCTAGTGTTTAATCTCAGTAGTTTAATTCCACTTGAATTTAATTACTTAGTGTTTCAATGCAGTTAAGATTATCTACTTGCTTTAGGGGTGCTGCTACTGTACTTAAAACTTAAGCCAATATTTATAACTTTCTTTAGTACGACTCTACTTTCAGCCAATTCACAAGAAATCTCTGCTGGATTCCTTTCGGCCGCGCTCAAAGTCCGACTCGCGCCCCAAGGGTCAGGTCAAGCCCATATCCACACTGCTGGCGTCTCACCGCGCCGATTCCATAAATGAGGACTCGGAAAACGATGGTGGGTTGCTTGGGGTTTGTTTTGTTTTGCGACGCAAGTAGATGTACCGTAAATCCTCCAATAAGCGCTCTGGTCGCTTATTGGAGGGGGCGCTTATTCGAGGTGCGGCACTTATTAACTCGAGACTCGACCCCTCGAGAGTGCCAATTTCCCCAAAATATCTAGTTACTGTCATATTTTTGTGCACATTTGCATAGATTTGCACTGAAACTGTTCAGTTTTGGATCAAAATACCTACCACAAGTCGTTGTGCTGTAATAAAATTTTCTTATCTTGTGATAGAAATCGTCATAGAGCACGTATGGCAGTGTTAGTACTACTGGTACTTACCCAAGCTGGGCGCTTATTGGAGGGTGGGGGGGGGGGGGGAGTGCGCTTTTTTCGCTCGGCCTCAGCCGAGCGAACCCTATCAAGAGCTCGGCGTGCGTACGTACGTACGTACGTGCGTACGTACGTACGTGCGTACGTACGTACGTGCGTCACGCTAGCTTCGGGCTTAATAACTCGCTCGTCCGACGTCGTAGGGTGGAGTTTGAGACATCGTCGAGTAGCCTGCGGACTCCTCTCGCCATCTGAGTGTTCAAAACTGAAATAAGTTTTCAAACTCGCGCGCTACAGTATCCCAAAGTGAGGTCCATTTTAAGACAAAAGTTGACCGAAGCTAGTCAAATCGCATATCAAAGTGAAGCGCTCGAGCTCCTGAGCACGAAACCGACAACAAAAAGTTTTAAAAGTTTAAACAGAGAGCTACAGTAACCAAAACGCGTCGAAAATTGGAAACGACACGCTTGCTTCGGGCTTAATAACTCGCTTGTCTGACGTCGCTGGGTTGAGTTCGACACATCGACGGGTAGCCCTCGGACTACTCTCGCGAACTGTGACGTCGAAATAATAACAAGTTTTAAAAATTGCGCGCTACTGTATCCCGAAGTAATGTCCGCGAAAAGTCAAAACTTCATCGAACCTAGTCGAATCGCATATCAAAATGAAGCGCTCGACCTCCTGAGCAAGAATCCGACAACAAAAAGTTTCAAAAAGTCAATGAGAGGGCTACAGTAACCAAAATGCGATGAAAACTGCAGATTTTGGTTTGTTATATCTTGGCACTCGTGCGTTGCAGAGCGGCGGTCTTGACATCGCTGAAGAGGTCACTGCAAGCCAACATCAAATCATGCTCACAATTAACCTGTAGTTTTGCGTTAGATTCCAGTGTCTTTTTTAAAATTTAGTCTGAAAAGATGATTTTCTTGGTGTAAAGAATTAAACCCGAGCGATACCAATGTTGCGTAGCAAGACCACTTCAAAAAGTGTAGTCGCGAAGAGAGTCAAAGACGCTGCACGAAACCGGAAAGGGCCTTGCTACAATCTCAGTAAAAATTCAAAGCTCAAAACCACTCCGCTTTTTAAAAGAGACTTGTTTTCGCTCGGCCTCAGCCGAGCGAACCCTATCAAGAGCTCGGCGTGCGTGCGTGGGTGCGTGCGTGCGTGCGTACGTGGGTCACGCTTGCTTCGGGCTTAATAACTCGCTCGTCTGACGTCGTAGGGTGGAGTTTGAGACATCGTCGGGTAGCCTGCGGACTCCTCTCGCCATCTGAGTGTTCAAAACTAAAATATGTTTTCAAACTCGCGCGCTACAGTATCCCAAAGTGGGGTCCATTTTAAGACAAAAGTTGCTCGAACCTAGTCAAATTGCATATCAAAGTAAAGCGCTCGAGCTCCTGAGCACGAATCCGACAACAAAAAGTTTCAAAAGTTTAAACAGAGAGCTACAGTAACCAAAACGCGTCGAAAACTGAAAACCACATGCTTGCTTCGGGCTTAATAACTCGCTTGTCTGACGTCGCTGAGTTGAGTTCGACACATCGACGGGTAGCCCTCGGACTCCTCTCGCGAACTATGACGTCGAAATAACAACAAGTTTTAAAAATTGCGCGCTACAGTATCCCAAAGTAAGGTCCGCGAAAAGTCAAAACTTTGTCGAACCTAGTCGAATCGCATATCAAAGTAAAGCGCTCGAGCTCCTGAGCACGAATCCGACAACAAAAAGTTTCAAAAGTTGAAACAGAGGGCTACAGTAACCAAAACGCGATTAATACTGCAGATTTTGGTTTGTTATGTGTTGCGTTCGATTCCAGTGTGTTTTTTTAAATTCAGTCTGAAAAGATGATTTTGTTAGTGTAAAGAATTAAACCCGAGCGATACCAATGTTGCGTAGCAAGACCACTCCAAAAAGTGTAGTCG
>JASAMZ010007158.1:0-17938 GCA_030248115.1 Linhomoeus sp. GSCO2_2 | reverse complement strand
AACAATCTGGCTGTCAGACTACAAACAAAAGTCCTGGCAAAGTTTGCAAGCGAACTCTGCTTTGCTACAGAGTTGATTCGGCAGATTTGGCAGACATCTACTGCAGCACTGCTTCAATGGCTGCGCTTCTTATTTACCTTCTCTCTGGCGGCATTTCTCGTTCTCCTTCTGTAATTTCATAATCATCTTCCACTTTTGGCCGCTTTCCTTGTGACAAAGTCGAATTTTCTCTTCAAATGATGTCGCTTGGAGCTACAATACTGTCAAAGATCGGAACTCTACCTGCAAAGTTGTGAAACGCGAACGGTCAGTCGAACCGTTTGCGTTCCTTTACAGTTGTGTATGCGTCTTTCAGTGTCAATAACATCTTTTCTCTGTGTCTTTCAGGAGTTTTCGGAAGTCTTTCAGAAGTGCAGTGCAGTGCTGCAGAGGCAACGCACCTTGGTCCCGTCCGCTGGTGGTTCTTCACTTTTGGCCGCAGTCACTAGGCACAGGACAATTGCGCCAAGGCGGCGCATGTTGATTAATATCAGTGAGTGCATTTCAGAATGGAAAAGGTAAGGCCGGTGGCTCACAGAATAAGCGCCGTTGTATGTTAGATCGTTTCGCGACGTTAAGTCTTCCTGCCCCGATAGGCAGGGCTTTTCAAGCATTCGGCACTCGTCTTACTCAGCAGAACCGTCCCGATTTCTTAACTGAATTGACAAGTGATGCCGCTTGTTGAAAACCCGTAAAATGCATCTCGAAAATCGCTGTTGAACACGATCGCTTTGAAATTTTTTGTTTCGCGGATTTTCGGGGGAAAAGGTTTCGGCTGACTTTAAACTGCTATTAGGACATTGTGACAATGCCAAGCTCCAACAAGCTCCGGTATTAAAAAGTTGACTTTGTGTTCTTACTGACATTGCAATGAGTTGCGTTCTTTCTGCAGAGAGTGCGAGAGTTCATCGCCCGCATGCTCCGCTTCATGAGCCCCCGCTTCGCAAGAGGGTATTGCATAGCAATATTGATTTCGCCCGCGATTTGGCTTTTAGAGCAAGAACACCCCTCTTTCAAGCAACGCTTTTAAAAAAGTGACAAAAACTTGTAAAAGTTTTGGCAAACAATTGACAGAGCACAAAAGAGCGCACTATGAGCAATCAAACGGTGTCGCACTTCTGCATGTAGCAAAGAGCGATCTTAGTGTTGAAATCTCGGGAATGGCATTTACTGCGGTGCGTGTTTGCGTAATTGTAAAAATTTTTGCAGCCGCATGAAAGAGCACGCCTAGAGCTTTCACCTGACGCGTCGATCACCTCTATAAGACGCAAGACGAGCGAGTTAGAGCCGTTTTGTGCTTCTGGATTTTCGGGTACTGTAACTCGCGAAATTCAAACTTTTAAGTTTCGACCAATAGGGGAACAAATAATCAATGGAGTCGAGGGCTATTCAATAAGCGCGAGATCACTCTCTACGACGCAAGTTGAGCGAGTTAGAGACAGCTTAGCGTCAAAATCCCGAGAACGGCGTTTTCCGCGGTGCGTGTTTGCGCAATTGAGCAAACTTTTGTAGCCGCATGAAAGAACATGTCGAGAGCTTTCACCTGGCGTGTCGATTGCCACCTACGACGCAAGACGAGCGAGTTAGAGCCATTTTGTGCTTTTGCACCTTCGAGTTACTGCAACTCGCGAAATTCAAACTTTTGAGTTTCGACCAATGGGAGAACAAATTATCAGTGAGTCGGGAGCTATCCAAAAACGCTCGAGATCGTTTCTCTAGGATGCAAGTTGAGCGCGTTAGAGCGATTTTAGCGTCAAAATGCCGAGAATGGCGTTTTCCGTGGTGCGTGTTTGCGTAATTGAAAAAACTTTTACAGACGCATGAAAGAACACGTCGAGAGCTTTCATTTGACGTGTCGATTGCCGCTCTACGACGTAACACGAGCGAGTTAGAGCCGTTTTGCGTTTTGACCTTCGGGTTACTGTAGCGTGCGCAATTCAAACTTTTGAATTTCGAAACCTCTGAGCCTAGAATGATCAGTGAGTCGAGACCTATCCGTAGAGCCCAAGATCTCCGCTCTACGACTTTCCAGCGAGAGGAGAGAGGAGCTCCAGGGGGGGAGGGGGGGAAACAAGCTGCGTGTGTAAAAAGTTCAAGCTATATTTTGAGCCTGCCAAATCTTGGTGAATTTGTAGTGAACCTTACACACAGCATTAGCCTTATCTTGAGAGGTCATCTTGCGCATGTGTACTATACACCAAGTGCAGCTATCCTCACGATACGGTTTCCTCACAGCTGATCTAAACGATCAGTGATATCGCCGCGTTCGCTATATGTTATTGGAATGATACGACGCCGTTTATCTGATGTTTCCTACCTGTGTGAAAACGTCACATCCAACAAAAAAACTTGCCAAACGTTTGGTGCGAGCTAATTTCTGTGTTCAGCGTCCTCATTCTTGTTTCCGAGTGCACATTCATCAATAAACAGCTGTTCTGGCCATCAGACGAAAATCTCGACTTTGACATTTTTTAAATTTTAATTCTAAATATCTCGAAATTGGAATTTATCAAAACTGTAAAACTATGTCACAAGTTCTTATTGGCATACGGCCTTACCATTTCTGCGTTCAAATTCGTCAAAAAACGACGTTCTAATTTGTTGATTTATGGAATTTTGAAAAATAGTCACGTATTCCTATTAAATTCCATATTTGCAAAAAAATTTCTTTTGCGTTACAAATTATCCGCAGTCTGTACTCTTTCCATTTCTGAAGAAATTTCACCGCTATATCATTGGGTGAATAAGTCGATTTTCGACATTTTCATATTTTGATTGAAAATATCTCGAAATTTCAATTTTTAAAAACTGCAAAACTATGTCACAAATTCTTATTGGCATACGACCTTTCCATTTCTGCATTCACATTCGTCAGTAAATGACGTTGTATTTAAGTCAATTTCTGCAATTTTGACAAATAATCACGTATTTCTATTAAATTCCACTTTTGCAAAAATTTTTTTGTGTCACAAATTATCCGCGGTCCATGCTCCTTCCATTTCTGAAGAAATCTCGCGGCTAGCGCATCAGACGAAAATGTCGTTTTCGACATTTTCGAATTTTAATTGCAAATATCTCGAAAATGTGAAATTAGCAACAGAAACGGACATCGGATCCGTACTCAGCGACATCGACTCTACTTGACCACATATGTCACATATCTTACTTCGGTGCGACGGAAACACACACAGACACACAGACACACAGACACACAGACACACATTGTCAACCGTATATATACACCTCGCCGCGCTGAGGCGCGGCGAAAGGGGGCACGCGCGAGAGTTAATGTTCTCTTAATACTATGTGAACCGAGAGCTGTTACGCCTTGGAGCGAGAGAAGCTGTGTGTGTAAAAAGTTCAACCTATACTTTGTGTCTGTCACATCTTGGTGAACAGTATAGTGAACTTAATACACATCATTAGCCGCATCTGGAGAAATTAGCTTGAGAAAGTCTGCTATAAACCAAGTGCAGCTATTACCACGATACGGTTGTCTGTACAGCTGATCTAAGTGATCAGTGATATCGCCGCGTTCGCTATATGTTATCGGCATGATACGACGCCGTTGATCTAAAGTTTCTAGCTGTGTGAAATCCTCACATCCAACAAAAAAACTTGCCAAAGATGGAAACTTGCTAGCGTCTCAACGTCAACACAACTATCAGAGCTTTGAGGCTCGGTAAACAACTTGGCCCACTTTTGGAGCAACTGGACGCGACTACGACGATGACTCAGCAACGCAAACGGACGCCAACACTTCGCTGGGTGTTATCGACGCCATCGTGTGACAAGATGCCAATCGACGGGGTGGTGGTGTGAGCGTAGGTATAGTCTTCAACGAAACTCGCTACCGGTAGCATTGAACACAGAGATTTAAGGTTATGTAAACAATTTTGCTGACGTGGAGAAACCAGAAGGCGCTACACCGATGGTGGTTTGGCTATTCGGCGTCAAAACGTAAATGACAAAACCAGAATAAAGCGCAGCAAAAAAGCAAAAGGGTCGCCGAGGATCGAACCTCGGTCGGCTCGCACGTTTTTGCGCGCGATCCGGCGGCTTTCCCGCCTACGCCATGCTGTCGCATCACAGCGTTTCTCAAAACGGCGCTCTTATACTCTCAGTTGGCGTCTATTCAGCAGACTACGGTGCTTTAGCACGTGATATGCCCCGTAAGCACCGTAACATTGCAAATAGAGATAATTTGTCGAAAAATTTCAAACTTCAAACGTTACACCCACACTCATTTTGAAATTAGCAACAGCAAATCTCATCGGATCCGTAATCGGCGACATCGACTCTACCTGACGCCATCTGTCACGTGTTTTACTTCGGCTGGACAAAAAAGTTCGCGGACTACACATCGTCATCTGTATATATACACATCGCCGCGCTGAGGAGCGGCGAAATAAGAAATAGGGAATAGCAAATAAGAAACAAATTCCCTTTTTTCTTGAGAAATAAAGTTCAACCGGATTCAACTCGTACTTCTTGCCTATTTCTTATTTCGCCCGGCCTCAGCCGGGCGACAACCTAGGAGAGCTCGGCGTGAGTGCGTGAGTGCGTGCGTACGTGCGGCGTTACGCTCTCAGATCTCGGCGTTGGTAAGTCGTAGGGAGGAGATCTTGAACTCTACGGATAGGTCTCGACTTATTGAGCGTTGCAAGCTCAGTTTCGAGTTTCAAAAATTGGAGTTGCGCGCGCTACAGTACCTCTAAGGTCAAATCGCAAAACGGCTCTAGCTCGCTCGTCTTACGTCGAAGAGCGGCGATCGACACGTCAGGTGAAAGCTCTCGACACGTCCTTTCATGCGGTTGCAAAAGTTTTTTCAATCACGCAAACACGCACCGCAGAAAACGCCATTCTCAAGATTTTAACACTAAGATCGCTCTAACTCGTTCAAATTGCGCCGTAGAGAGACGATCTCAAGCTTGTTGGAGAGCTCTCGACTCACTGATCACTTGTTCTCTCATCCGTCAAAGCTCGAAAATCTGAATTTCGCGAGTTACAGTAACCCGAAGGTTCAAATGCGCAAAACGGTTTTAACTCGCTCGTCTTACGTCGTAGAGCGGCAATCGACATGCCTGGGGAAAGCTCTCGACGTGTTCTTTTTCGCGGCAGCGAAACATTTTTCAATTCCGCAAACACGCGCCACGGAAGACGACATTCTCAAGATTTGGCGCTGAAATCGCTCTAACTCGTTCACCGTGCGTCATAGAGATGTGATCTCGAGCCCGTCTGTTAGCCCCCGACTCCCCTTATGACTTGTCTTTCCATTGGTTGAAACTTAAACAGTTAAATTTCGCGAGTTACAGTAACCAGAAAATCCAAAAGCACAAAACGTCTCTAACTCGCGCGTCTTACATCTTATAAAGGTGATCGACACGTCAGGTGGAGGCTCTCGACGTGTTCTTTCATAGGGCAACAACAATTCTTCTACTGCGCAAACACGGACCACGGAAGACGCCGTTCTCGAGTTTGAGTTAAATTTTTGACACTTTGTCAAGTTTTTGTCGCTTTTTTAAAAGCGTTGCTTGAAAGAGGGATCTTCTTGCACAAAACGCCTAATCCTGGGCGAAATCAATATTGCTAAGCAATACCCTCTTGCGAAGGGGGAGCTCGTGAAGCGGAGAAAACGGACGATGAGCTCTCGCACCCTTTGCAGAAAGAATGTCAGTCAGAATACAAACTCAACTTTTTAATACTGGAGCTTGTTTCTTAGTTCTCGCAGTTTGAATCAAGAAATATGAAGTAAGCCGCATATTTCCTGTTTCATATTTCTCACTTCTTATTTTTGATCAGTGTTAACCAGGCTTTTCCTGAACAAAAACTCCCAAATGCTTTAGCAATGCGACAATGTGTTACACCGCCGGTCTGCGACTAGGTGGGCCACGACAGCTGTCGTCTTTTCAATGACACTACAAGAGGACGGTTTGCGCAGTCTCTCTTCAAAATCTGCCCAGTCTCTCTTCAAATTCTTTGAAACCAAACTGGTAACTAGCGTAAACCGCCGAAAAGTGGTGCGCAGCAGTATTATTTTATTTCAACCCTGTTCAACCTCGCACCACTATTTAGACGTGCACTGCAAATTGCGCTTGCACTGCAATTATTTTAGCGTACTTGTTTTAGTTAGTCAGATTCTTGGCGACAGAGCAAACAGCGGCAAGACTAAGAAAGGTGTGTAGGTATGAATTGAATGCCAAGGCATAATGCTAACCAAGAGGCGACGTCAGTGCTTCCACAAAGAACAAAACAGTTCTGGAAGTGCTATACTGCAAGCAAAGAGTACCGGGCCTTTCGAAGCTCCAGACCCCCTCCACCGCATGCTGTGTAAAATATAGCGACGTCGTACTTGCACAACACAGTAAGCTTTTTTCGCCCGGCCTCAGCCGGGCGAACTCCTACGAGAGCTTAGCGTCCGTGCGTTCGTTCGTGCGTTCGTTCGTTCGTTCGTCACGCTCTCAGATCTCGGCGTTGGTAAGTCGCAGGAAGGCGATATTTGGCTCTACGGAAAGGTCTTGACTCACTGATCATTCAGCTAGGAGGTTTCGAAATTGAAAACTTTGAATTTCGCGCGCTACAGTACCCCGAAGGTGAAAACGGAAAACGGCTCTAACTCGCTCGTCTTACGTCGTAGAGCGGCGTGCGATAGGTCAACTAAAAGGTCTCGACGTGCTCTTTCGTTTGGTATTAAAAATTTTCTTAATTACGCACATACGTACCACGAAAAGCGACATTCTCGCGTTTTTAACGCAGAAATCGCTCTAACTCGCTCAGCATGCATCGTAGGGAGATGATCTTGGGTTGGTTGGATAGCTCTCGACTCACTGATCATTTGTTCTTCTATTGGTCGAAACTCAAAAGTTTAAATATCGGGAGCTACAGTAACCCAAAAGTTTAAAACGCGAAACTTATCTAACTGGTTCGTCTTTCGTCATAGAGAGACGATCTTGAGTTCGTTGAATAGGTTTCGGCACACTGATAATTCCGTTAAGAGAAGTCGAAATTCAAAAGTTTGAATTGCGCGCGCTACAGTAACCTGAAAGTCCAAAACGCAAAACGGTTGTAACACGCTCGTCTTACGTCGTAGAGCGCCGTGCGATAGGTCAACTAAAAGGTCTCGACGTGCTCTTTCACTTGGCGTGAAAATTTGTTAATTGCGCAAACATGCGCCACGAAAAGCGACATTCTCGCGTTTTTAGCATAGAAATCGCTCTAACTCGCTCAGCGTGCGTCGCAGAGGGACGATCTTGAGTTGCTGGATAGCTCTTGACTCACTGATCATTCGTTCTTCTAGTGGACGAAACTCAAAAGTTTGAATATCGCGAGCTAGAGTAACCCAAAAGTTTAAAACGCAAAACTTCTCTAACTCGCTCGTCTACCGTCGTAGAGAGTCGATCTTGAGTTTGTTGAATAGGTTTCGTCACACTAATCATTCCGTTAGGAGAAGTCGAGATTCGAAAGTTTGAATTTGGCGAGCTACAGTAACTCAAATGTTCATTGGACATCGGCAAATCGGCCCTAACTCGCTCGTCTTACGTTGTTGAGCGGCGTTCGTTGGACCGTTTGAAAGCTTACGTTGAGGCAGTTGTTGAACGGTCATTCCTAAAGAAATACTTTTGTTTTTTTAACCCTTGTCTTACGAACAACTTTGTCTTGTAAAAAATTAATCCCGGGCGATCCCAATGTTGCCTTGCAACAACCGCTCAGAAATGCGTGTGTCTTGCTCAAAAAATTAATCCCGGGCGATCCCAATGTTGCCTTGCAAGAACCCCTCAAAAAGGAGACTGTCAGAAGTAGCGCATGAATAGTGGACTCCGGGCGAGCGCGCGTCATATCGGAAAGGCTTCGAAACACTTTACAAAAGTATCCACTCTTTTACTCTTCCACTTTAAAACACTCACAAACCACTCTGTATTAATAAAACAACTCAACTTTTTTAAAACAGCTTGTTAAATGACGCACGAACGACTTGCGCAGCTTACCATCAATCTTGCGTAGTAAGCAATCAAAGTTGGGTTGACAATCATGCTTCTGCTGGTGGCGCCCCTCTTCTCCATGGCGATGGCCTCCTAGAGGAGGAGGAGCAAAGGTGACCGATTTTGCGTTTCGCGCCCGTACTCGCGCATGGGTTGAGACAAAGTGCTGAATTTTTGCATCCATGTGAAGACATTAGGCTATTACGTGTGCAAGGCAAGTACATGACTTCGCTTCCATTTACACAGCATGCTGTAGATGGTCTGGAGTTTTGAAAGGCCCGGCATGTACCGGGTTCTTCGGTATAGAGGTCCCCTCTTCCACCTACCATGTCGACGCCTCATGTTGGGCATGGAGAGGGATTCTATACGGAACAAGCTTAGAGTAAAAACTGGTACCGGATTTTTCCGCTTATAAGCCCATGGGCTTATACGTGGTTTTGGCACTTGAATCAGAGTGAAACTAGCGCCGCATATAAGCCCAGGGCTAATAAGTGGTAGTCGGCTTTCAGTATGTGTCTTTGTCTGCCTTATGAGAGCAACAAATTGACATGAATTATGCAGTTGTATATAATTGTTTAAGCCTTATACGTTAACGAGTAGTTAAATAAACCTGATGACTGACAGTTTTACTGCCATTTGTGGCTCATTTCTCACTATTTTAGAAATAATGGGCAGCAAAATTCGATAAATACTGGCTACGTTCCCGACAAAGTTTGGACACCACGTATTAGCCCATGGGCTTATATGTGGCAGCCAAAACAACATATAAGCCCATGGGCTTATAAGTGGATGGGCTTATATGCGGAAAAATCCGGTACCAGATGATGGTTGATTGGCATTGTATAGTGTGTCGTGCATTTGAGGAGTATATTCCATAGAGTGTCAGAATAGTAAGTTGAGCATTTCTTCGGGGAGTATCGCCGCAGTTACCTCGAGTTTCCAGAGAAAGTTTGTGCTATTGTTGGGCATTCGATGCCTATATGGTGCATTGGTGGGTACTGATCCATAAATGGATCAGGAATGTTCGCCGCAGGTTCACTTTGGAATGAAGAGGGTCTAAATGAGACGACGCCCTTTTCTTTTGGGTCACAAATGCGGATGGCGACGATACCGTTGCTGTAGATTGCAGAACCGTACAGCGAACAGACTTGCCGCGTTTCGTTTTCGATTGAATAGGGCAAAAACATACATTGCCGGACACATCCATGGAAAATATTGCTAAATATAAGTTTTAGCCATTTGAAATTGCCGTAATCTGCCATGTTTAAAAAAAACCTTGAAAATATCCCTAATTTCGTGAATTCTAAAATCTGAAACTGCTGTGTAATTACTTGACATACTACGCCCGATTCATCCATGCAAAGATATTTAGAATTTTAAGTTGTTTGAAATTGTCGAAATTTGGCAATTTTGAGAAAAACCTTGAAAATATCCCTAAAATCGTTAATTATAAAATATAGAACTATTTGCTAAACAGTTGGCAGACTATGCCCGACACAACCATGCAAAGACATTCTGAAATTTAAGCTATTCGAAATTGTCAAAATTTGGGAATTTTAGCAATACCCTTGAAAATATACCTAATTTCGCTAATTAGAAAATCTAAAACTATTTGCTAAATACTTGGCTGACTATGCTCGATACATCCGTGCAAAGAAGTGTTGAAATTTAAGCAGTTTGAATTTGTCGAAATTTGGGAATTTTGACAAAACCCTTAAAAATATCCCTAATTTCGTTAATTATAAAATCTGAAACTATTTGATAAATACTTGGCAGACTATGCTCGATACATCCGTGCAAAGAAGTTTTGAAATTTAAGCTGTTTGTATTTGTCGAAATTTGGGAATTTTGACAAAACCCTTGAAAATATCCTTAATTTCGTTAATTATAAAACCTGAAACTATTTGATAAATACTTGGCAGACTATGCTCGACACATCCGTGAAAAGAAATTTTGAAATTTAAGCTGTTTGAAATTGTCGAAATTTGGGAATTTTGACAAAAACCTTGAAAATATCCCTAATTTTGTCAATTCCAAAATCCGAAACTATGTCACAAATTCATCGCGTCTTATGCCCTTTCCATTTCAGCAAAAACTTTGCCGATACGACTTGTAAATAAAAGTGTCATTTTTGACATTTTCATATTTTAATTATAAATATCTCGAAATAGGGAAATTAGCAACAGAAACGGACATCGACACGTTACTCAGCGCATTCGACTCCATTGGGTGGCACTAACCGCCATGTCTAGTTTTGTGACACAGACAGAAACACAGAAACACGAACGGACAATAGCGTCCGTATATATACTCGCCGCGCTGGGGCGCGGCGAAAAAACCCGGTACATACTATGTGGACCAGTTCACGTGTTCACGTACATATGTGCGTAGACCAGCTTTGGATGATGTTTTTGATGCACTATACTTGGACGTGTACTACAAACTAGACGTGAACTGCTAGTCGGCGGTTTGTGGATCATGATTTCAAAAGTTGTCGTGGTCACCTTGCTGTTACTCGCTCTGCCTCGAGGCGAGTCGAGACACGTCGTGCGTCGACACATACGACAATGGTACAGATTTTGTTCTGTAGCTTGTTGTTGTAATGTGTACATTGTTGACATGCTTTTGTTTATAAATCTTGTAGGTACGAACGGGGCACTACCATGGTGTTGTTTCTTGTATTCTCCCGGAAGAGGAAAGGGGGAGGGGGGGAGGTGTGTCCAATACACACTGCGCAAATTTCTATCATCGCAATTGAGTTATCACCTTTAATTTGTATCAGAATCACCTTTAAATTGTATCAAAATGAGTTATCACCTACTTCATGCCACCAAGGATTCTGACGACATAGAGACCCTTTGAACGCGTATTTTAGCGTGTCGACTGACGATTGTCCCGCTGGCGAGATGTGTAAAGGCGAAGCAGCAGAAACTGAAACTTCCGAAGAAGGAAAATCGAGAATCTGCGTTCTGCCAACGGCTCGACATCGAAGGGGAACGGCCTGCGACAACCGCGGACACCATTGCCCAAAAGGCGAGCTGTGCTTCGCCAACATCTGCATAAAGAAGGCGTGAAGAACAGGCTTTCCCGAGAACGATTCGTACAACGCTGGATTTCGAATGTCGGTGAAGCAATTGACGTTCAACTACTCAGTCGGATTCAAATGCGCGTACAAACGAAAGCAGCAAAGGTTGTCAACAGCACACAGGGCTCAATCAGCGAAAAAGCATTTTGCTGTCAACGACATGCGGTGATGGATTCACTTGGAGTACTGTAGAGTTTCACCGACGAACGCTGATGCTGGAGAGTCTCAGTTACGATTGTGTCAGACGCAAGACTGTCTATTTCATTTACACTTCGATTACTCGTTGCATGAGCCAAAGTACCTGTGCGGCGCGAATAGGCCCCATGAGCGAATACATATACAATTTGCAACGGCTACAGTGATCGATCATGATTCTTTACTGAGACCACGCGAACTTGGTACCCACCGGGTTCTTCCGTTAATCCTAAGCCTAAGCCTAAGCCTAAATCTAAGCCTAAGCTTAAGCCTAAGCCTAAGCGTAAGCCTAAGCCATGGCCGAGAAGTCCTCGAAGTTGGCGTAGGGGGTGGCTTATCCGGCAGCTAAAGTCCATTTAAGAAAGGCGTGCACTGGGTGGTTTTTTCGCCGCGCCTCAGCGCGGCGAGGTGTATATGTCGTAGGCGGTTATGCAAACAGGCGGTGGTGCAAATTCTGCTCCTTTGCACAAAGGCCGGGCGGTGGTGCAAATGCCCCCCCCCCGCTAGACGCCGCGGCAGAGCGCACCCACCCACCGAGCGGCGGTCGCTATCTCAGATCTCCCCCCCCCCCCCCCCCCCCAAACACCCTCTCATGCAGGGCCGTCGCGCGCGGTCTGTAAAGCAGGGCCGTCGCGCGCACTGATCACTTTTTCCTTGTCTCCTCATTATTGCTACAACTTTTCCCAGAGTGGCATTTGGTACCGCAGCACAGATTGTTCCCCCGACAGGGACACTTTGAGGTCGAGCATTTGGACCGGCATTTGCACAAAGACGTTGTGCCCGCTGGACGATTGGGCGCATAGGAAGTTTCTGCTCTCATAACCTGCACTACCGTGACGACTCTGTCGGGCACTTCGAAGAATGCCGCCTTTCCCTTCACTCTGAGCAGTTGTTCGCGCAAGAAGGGCGTCTCGAGCGTACCCGACTTCGTTCGTGCCCAGAGTGACCACTTCGCCCTTGCGACTGACAATCTTCGCTTCCAAGTTTTTGCGGCAGACGTTGCTTCTGTCGACTCGCGGGATTGCGACGAGAACGTGATCGCCTTCTCCAAGCTGGCGATACAGATACAATAGCGATACAATACAGTACCAAGACCTCGTCCATTCAGTGTGCGCTCGCTCCCCACAAATAGACGGCAGATAACATTGACAAATAAGGCCGCCGCAATCAACACTAATTGGTGATGGGGAAGACTGCGTCTTATTAGGGAGCAGTGGGGGGGGGGGGGGGGGGCCTTCGCTGCGCTGTCGGCCCGCACGCCGCTTGGGGGGGGGGGTCGCTTTGCACCACCGCCGGGCTTTCATGCAAAGCCAGCTTTGAGCGCAGATTTTGCACCACCGCCTGATTTGCACAACCGCCTACGACATATATATACGGTTGACAATGTGTGTGTGTGTGTCTGTGTGTGTGTGTGTCTGTGTGTGTGTCCGTCGCACCGAAGTAAAATATGTGGCATATGTGGTCAAGTAGAGTCAAGGTCGCTGAGTACGGATCCGATGTCCGTTTCTGTTGCTAATTTCGCATTTTCGAGATATTCACAATTAAAATTCCAAAATGTCGAAAATCGACTTTTTCGTCTGACGAGCTAGCGGCGAAATTTCTTCAGAAATGGCAGGGGCACAGACTGCGGATAATTTGTAACACAAAAGAAATTTTTTGCAAATGTGGAATTTAGCATAAATACGCGATTGTTTGTCAAAATTCCATAAAATGACTAAAATAGAACATCATTTATTTTGCGATGTGAATGCAGAAATGGAACGGTGGTATCTCAGTAAGAATTTGTGACACAGTTTAACAGTTGTGAAAAATTGCAATTTCGAGGTATTCACAATTAAAATTGAAAAATGTCAAAAATCGACTTTTTCACCTGATGAGCTAGCCGCGAAATTTCTTCAGGAATGGAAAGGGCATAGACCGCGGATAATTTGTACCACAAAAGAATTTTTTTGCAAATATGGAATTACTCAGAAATGCGCGATTATTTGTCAAAATCCCATAAATTGACAAAAAATAGGACATCATTTATTGATGAATATGAATGCAGAAATGGAAACGTCGTACGCCAATAAGAATTTGTGACATGGATTTACAGTTATGAAAAATGGCAATTTGGAGATATTTAAAATTAAAATGTGAAAATGTTGAAAATCGACTTTTTTGCCTGATGGTCAAAAGAGCTGTTTATTGATGAATGTGCACGCGGAAATAACAATGTCGTACGCCAAACACAGCACTTCGCGATGAAGGTCAAGGTTTGTGTTGGATTTGACGCTTTCACACAGGTAGGAAACATCAGATAAACGGCGTCGTATCATGCCGATACCTTATAGCGAACGGGGATAAATATTCGCAGCTTTTAAAAGGCATGTCCAGCTTTTAAATGGCATCTTGCGCTTTTAATTTCCGATGGCCAGGAACGGCAACAAAGCGCTTTTAATTTGGCCACGAGCGCTTTTAAAATGGCAGAATGCGCTTTTAAATGGCCAGCTGCGCTTTTACTTCTGGAGAAGCCTCGCACGCTAGTCTGGCGGCAGTATAAATGCCGGCGCGGGGAGAGCTACCTAAGCAAGTTGAGGCATCCTCATATAACACAGCATATTCCTTCCAAATCAGGCTATGCTTAGGCTCGCCCTGCGCCCACAGTGCACAAGAGTCAGTCGGCGTCGCAGTCTGGCGGGCCGAAGCTTAGGCTTAACGCGACCGGTGACCGACTTCAGGGCGCGCGGAGCGCGCCCTGAAGTTGGTGGTCGCGCTAAGCCTCAGCTGAGACCCGCCAGGCGCGACGCCGGCCGAGTTTTAGTGCAAACTGTAAGTGGGGTACATAAACCCTCCGTCTACTTTGCCCCCTGCTTAGGTCGGCTGTGCCCCTTCCTTGCTTTGCCTTGCCGCGTAAACGGCCACGCTTTGACATTGTTGCGTGCCACGAACACGCTCTTCCACCGCGCCAAGTTCGTCAAGTCCAAGGGGAATGCTGCAGGAGAAATTAAAAGCGCAACATGCCATTTTAAAAGCGCATTCTGCCGTTTTAAAAGCGCTACCTGCCATTTCCGAAGAGCGGCAAGCAAAAGCTGCTGTTGCCAATTAAAAGCGCTAGTTGCCATTTGCAAGCGCTTCGTGACTTTATTAAAAGCGCGAAGCGATTTATTAAAAGCGCCCAAAATCCCCACCCATAGCGAACGCGGCGATATCACTGAGCTTCAGATCAGCTGTACAGATAACCGTATCGTGTGGATGGCTGCACTTGGTATTAAGGTACACGTTCTCAAGACCAGTTCTCCTGATGCGGCTAACGATGTGTGCAAAGTTCACTGTACTGTTCACCAAAATTTGACAGACACAAAGTATAGGTTGAACTTTTTACACACACAGCTTGTTCGAGACTGCAGACTTTGTGCTTTGGGAAACCCCAATCAATTATGCATAGTTGGATACCGCTGTAGGAGTGTGTTGGCGCGGTGCGTGTTTGGGCATAATCACGCAACACGCACCGGTTTGAGGCGCACATGAAAATTTCGAGGTTTTGCACAGAGTGGGCGATTTTGATAATTTTTGCACCAGTTGTTTCAAAAGGTGTCCTTATATCACATTTCAAATTACAGCGAAATCGGTTAGTCACTGCGTTAGTTATAGCCTGCCGCGTGCACCCTATTTTGGCCCAAAATGGCCAAAATCGCCGAAATCGGCCAAAGAGGGTGCACTTTTTCGCCCGGCCTCAGCCGGGCGAACCCCTACGAGAGCTTATCGTGCGTGCGTCCGTGCGTTCGTTCGTTCGTTCGTCCGTCACGCTCTCAGATCTCGGTGTTGGAAAGTCGTAGGAAGGAGATCTTGGGCTCTACGGAAAGCTCTCGACTCACTGTTAATGTCGCTAAGAGACTTCGAAATTCAAAAGTTTGAATTGCGCGCGCTACAGTAACCCGAAGGTCAAAACGGAAAACGGCTGTAACTCGCTCGTCTTACGTCGTAGAGCGGCGCGCGATAGGTCAACTAATAGGTTTCGACGTCTCTTTCGTGCGGCATTAAAAGTTTTCTTAATTACGCAAACACGCAACACGAAAAGCGACATTCTCGCGTTTTTAACGCAGAAATCGCTCTAACTCGCTCAGCGTGCATCGTAGGGAGACGATCTTGCGTTGGTTGGATAGATCTCGACTCACTGATCATTTGTTCTTCTATTGGGCGAAACTCAAAAGTTTGAATTTCGCGCGCTACAGTAACGCAAAGGTTAAAACGCGAAACTTATCTAACTTGCTCGTCTTCCGTCGTAGAGAGACGATCATGAGTTCGTTGAATAGGTTTCGGCACACTGATAATTCCGTTAAGAGAACTCGAAATTCAAAAGTTTGAATTGCGCGCGCTACAGTAACCCGAGGGTCCAAAACGCAAAACGGCTCTAACACGCTCGTCTTACGTCGTAGAGCGGCGTGCGATAGGTCAACTAACAGGTCTCGACGTGCTCTTTCGTTTGGCATTAAAAGTTTTCTTAATTACGCAAACACGCAACACGAAAAGCGACATTCTCGCGTTTTTAACACAGAAATCGCTCTACCTCGCTCAGCGTGCGTCGTAGAGAGACGATCTTGAGTTGCTGGATAGCTCTTGACTCACTGATCATTTGTTCTTCTATTGGTCAAAAGTCAAAAGTTTGAATATCGCGAGCTACAGTAACCCAAAAGTTCCAAACGCAAAACTTCTCTAACTCGCTGGTCTTCCGTCGTAGAGAGACGATCTTGAGTTTGTTGAATAGGTTTCGGCACACTGATTATTCCGTTAAGAGAAGTCGAGATTCGAAAGTTTGAATTTCGCGAGCTACAGTAACTCAAAGGTGCAAACAGCAAATCGGCCCTAACTCGCTCGTCTTACGTTGTAGAGCGGCATTCGTTCGACCGTTTGAAAGCTTACGTTGAGGCAGTTGTTGAGCGGTCATTTCTGAAGATATACTGTTGTTTTTTTAACTCTTGTCGTACGAACAACTTTGTGTGCTAAAAAAATTAATCCCGGGCGATCCCAATGTTGCCTTGCAACAACCGCTCAGAAATGAGTGTGCCTTGCTCAAAAAATTAATCCCGGGCGATCCCAATGTTGCCTTGCAAGAACCCCTCAGAAAGGAGCGTGTCAGAAGTAGCGCATGAATAGTGGACTCCGGGCGGGCGCGCGTCATATCGGAAAGGCTTCGAAATACTTTACAAAAGTATCCACTCTTTTACTCTTCCACTTTAAAACACTCACAAACCACTCTGTATTAATAAAACCAGGCAAGTCGTCCGGGGGACGCAGTATACTCCACAAATTTGAACTCCTACCCACGGTGACTCCTCTGCTATTGTGGACTCCTGGCACCCCCAATCGCAAAATCAATGCTGAATTCGTGATCTACATCCCAAAATACCCCAGATTCGACATACAACACCCCAAGTTTCCTATGGACTCCAGGAACCGAAATTCTGCACTTGGGGTACGGTAGCATGCGATTTCGTCATAAGTGCATTCAAACATCATCTAAACGCTAAACGAATGCCAAATTCGTAATCAGCGCCCCCGAAAACCCCGAAATCGAGTATAATATCGCGAAAGTCGACCCGACACCCAATATTCAAATGGACGCGGCAGGGTTACTGTAGCTCTGCAAATTTGCCAAAAACACTTTTCTGGACCAGATTTCAACGTAGAATCGTTTAAAACCACTTTTGAACAGATTCGGCAACGCATTCGAGCGCAACAGACGCCGTAACCCGATAATCGCAATTTCCGACCCCGGAGTCAAAAAAGTTGCGGGAAAATAACTTTTTTGTGTTTCGACCGATTTTCTTCGTTCATGGCTCATTCGATAGAGGACATCTGGGAAGGAGCAACAAGAGTGGTCTCGCCGCTCTAGCTGCTACCTAGCTCGCACAGCAGCCCGTCAAAGTCGACCCGAGGCCAAAATTCGCGAATTTTTCAAATTTGGCGCCAAAATGGGTCCCGCAGCGATCCAATTTTTTTTTTGCGTGTTCGGCACTATCGAGGGCTACAACATATCAAAAGATAGTATATACCATTATATGCAACTTTTTCGAGTTCTACCCTGTGTAACCCATTTTTCAGTACTTTGAAAATTTAAATTTTTGAATTTCCCGCCAACGGGGTCCCGCAGCGTGACCCCATATGTCGTGCAGGTTGCCCACCTACTAGGCCTACCCAACGCAAAAGACCGTTTGCAAATCGGCCGCTGCACGCGCGAACCCCATCCGTTAGAAATTACTGCGTTTCGCGCACAAACGCTATATACTCCACACTTTTTTGTGGAGTATAACAACTCAACTTTTTTAAAACAGCTTGTTTAATAACTCAAGAGTGAAATGGTGAAATTTCTTTAAACTTTCTATGTGTGAACTAGGATCAATTGTCTACACAATGGAACAAACCCCATCTTATTCGGCTGCGACACGGTCGAATACGACTCAATCAAAGAGACCTCTTTTTGGCCGAAACGACGCTTTTCGGCTAGATTGAGGTCGAGGCCGCTCGGCAGGCCGAAAAGCGTCGTTTCGGCCAAAAGTAGGGTCTCTTTGATTGAGTCGTATTCGAGCGTGTCGCAGCCGATGGGTTTGTTCCATTGTGTAGACCATTGATCCTAGTTCACACACAAAGTTTTAAAAAA
>JASAMZ010007154.1:0-17385 GCA_030248115.1 Linhomoeus sp. GSCO2_2 | reverse complement strand
GGGGGGAGGGGGTGCGGCCCGCGCTTGGGGGGGGGGGCAATTGCCCCCAACGCCCCCCCCCCCAGCTTACAAAAATGAGGAAGGGCCACAGGCACCTTTGTATGCATACGTATAACCGGGCAGGGGGGGGGGGGTAAGCCCCCCCCCCCCCCCAAAGCTGAAAGCTGCACCCCCTCCCCCTCCCCCCAATACCCCCCGGGACCCCCTTCCTGATCTTCCCCCAAAAGACCACCTAGAATTTAAAAAGTTTTCGCCAGCGACACTTGAAAATAGCAAAACTTTCACCTGCAGCGTCATATTCTGGATGTTTTTGACCAAAATTTAGCGATTTTTCGCACTTTTTAGCCTATTTTTGTATTTTTGCCTCTGTAGTTGTGTTCTCCTCTTTGTTTCTCGCGAGTAAGGCTTTCTCTCAGCGCCTCCGCCGCGCCTTTCTTCTTCAGAGGCCTCTTGGATGGGCTTGCTCGCCTCTGTGTCAACAAAGGCGGCAGGCGACTCCCTCACCAATTCCATAGGCCAAAGTGTCGTCGAGGCCTAAAGGCCAGCCCAATATTATAAATGGGACCTTGTAGAAGCGGGCGCGGACGCGGGATCCACGTTGCACCTACACTTTACACACAATAACCTACAGCAAAGTGGGACGGAACTCTGAAACACCTAGTATTTACTATTTTTGACCACGCCGGATATTTCTTCGTCTTCGGCTACCACGTCCACGGCGGTTCCACTGTCATCCAAATCGTTTTCGTGATCCATAATAAAAAAGGTCGGTTGAAAGCTATGAAATACGACACTTTCGTTTTCTCGGGCACCCTGAAACTTCAACTTCTTCACATACTATAGAGTCAATCTATTCTAGATTTGTCTTGCACAGAATATTATCTTATATCGTAAATTTTGAATTGAACCGCGTCTCACCACGGCACTGTTTGCGCGTCAGATATGACGTTTGTTTCTACCGTATAACGTGCCTCATCGTGCTCCATGCTCCAAATAGTAGCCGCCCAGTCCAGCGAAATCGAGGGTTTTGACTTGTCAGTCGCGAAGCCATATGGCAGAAGGAAAAGCAATGCAGTTGATGGTGGGGCGTGGGCCGGAAGTTGAGAATCATTCTGAAAACGGAGATTTGAAACTGACAGGGCTGCTCTGTAGCCCCGAGAGGCAGAATCCAGGTTTGTTTTGTCAGTCATACACCTACCAGCTGACCATGAGTAAGAGTGGAGGGAGGAGTGTGGTGGCGTTGTCAGGATTGGCAAGTCGGAGGGGAGAAACTTGGGGGAGCAAACTATTTTAGCTGAATATTATGGGCTCATGGGTGCAAAATGAGTACTGCAGGTAAAATTGTGAATTTTACTGTGCCACAGGCGAACATTGTAACTATTTCTAGTGCCTCAGGTGAAAACGTTCACTATTTATAGCCTGCAGGCGAAATTTGTGTTCTTGCTGGACATATAGGGGGGGGGGGGGGGGGGGGGGGCAGCGTCTGGGGGTTGTATCTGCCCTAAACGCCGCCTGCTGGCCATAGGTGCGATTGGGGGGGGGGGGGGTGGTTTCTGGATACCCCCCTAGGAATTTTCGCCGCCCCCTCCTCCCCTTACCCAGAGGAAACTGGATAAGAAAAATTTTCCCAAAATCAGTCCAAAATTGGTTAGAATTTTCGCCTGCAGTGCTATTTTTGTGTATTTCGGGCGATTTTCTCATAAAATTCGCGTCATAATACAGTGAAAATAGCTAAATTTTGACACTTTTTAGGTACATTTGTCTACCCCCCCCCCCCCCCCCCCCTTTTGAGCCGATCAGGAAACGGATTCCTGATCCAGAGACGCCCCCCCCCCCCCCAAACCCCCAAAACCCCCCCCCCCCCCCCGGCCCAATTCTGCATCGCACCTATGCTGCTGGCTATGCCACTGGAGGGAGGAATAGTGTGTTGGCATGTTCAGGTGTCGCCGAGCCCCAAGAAGGGAGAGCACTGAAGAGAAATGTCTGCTTCTCTGCAGTGATGACCTGACTAAGATTGGATTGACAACAACAAGTGAGAGGGTCAACAATATTCTTGGGGGGGGGGGGGGGGTGAAACTACTCAAGCCATTGTAGGGTTTATGCGTTCAAATAGCCAGAAGCGAAAACCTTGATATTGTGAAGCCAAAACTCTGCCATGGAGCTCCAGTGAGAACTGTAATTGTGTGGAGCTTTGCAAGAGAAAATCTTATCCTCATACCTGTAATGCTGGGGGGGGGGGGGGCCCCCCCCCCCCCCCCCCCCTGGCCGGTGATCTCCCCCCCCCTGCCCAGCCTGAAAGACCCCCCCTCCCGAAAATTGCGAAAATCTTTGCCTGCGGCGCTTAAATATGGCCAAATTTTTGCCTGCGGCGCTATATTTAGGCTGTTTTCCATCAAAATTAAGCGATTTTTTGGCACTTTTTACCCTATTTTTGCAAAATTTCCTTACTTTTTGCCAAAATTTTTAGGTCATTTTGACCCCCCTTTTGGAAACCCCCCCCCCCCCCCCCCCCCCCCCCAAAATCCGGATTACCCCCCCCCCCCCTCCCCGAGGGGGCGCGTTACAGGTATGCTTATCCTAGTCTTGAGTGCAAGTCTTTCACTGTCTATAGTGGTGCAAACACCAATTTGTAGCTCCTCTGGCCAAAATGTCCACTATGGCAAAAACTTCTATTTCACCCGGCCTCAGCCGGGCGACACCATACGAGAGCTCGGCGTGGTTGCTTCCGTCCGTCCGTCTGTGCGTGCGTGCATTATGCTCTCAGATCTCGGCGTTGGAAAGTCGTAGAGATCGACATTCAATAGTTTGAATTGGGCGCGCTACAATAACCCAAAGGTTGAAACGCAAAATGGCTCTAACTCGGTTGTCTTACGTCATAGAGTGGAGATCGACATGTCAGGCAGAAGCTGTCGACGTGCTCTTTCATGTTGTAGTAAAAATTTCTCAGGTACGCAAATGCGCACAGCGAAAACTGACATTCTCGAGCGTTTTTACACCAAAATCGCTCTTATTCGCTCAGCTTGCATCGTAGAGAGACGATCTTTAGGTCGATGGAGAGCTCTCGACTCACTGATCATTTGTCTTCCTACTGGTCAAAACTCGAAATTTGGATTTCACGAGTTACAGTAAGCCGAAGGTCCAAAAGCGCAAAACAGCTCTTTCTCTCTCATTTTACATTGTAGATCGGCAATCGAAACATCGGTGGAAGGCTCTCAACGAGCGCTTTTATGTGTCAGCAAACATTTTTTCAGTTACTCAAACACACACCATGGAAAATGACGTTTTTGAGATTTGCGCTGGAATCTCCCTGAATTGTTCATGTTGTGTTTACAGCAACGCTCGGCACCCCATTCGAAGGCTCACGGCATACACTTTTGAACTCTGACATAAATTTTCCAATTACTAAAACACGCACCAAGAAAAGCTAACTTCATTTTACAACATTGGGAGATGTGCGACATGGTTTGATTGCTCATGATGCCCTCTGTTGTGCTCTGTCAAATGTTTGTCAAAGCAAGTTTGTGTGTGTGTGTGTGTGTGTGTGTGTGTGTGTGTGTGTGTGTGTGTGTGTGTGTGTGTGTGTGTGTGTGTGTGTGTGTGTGTGTGTGTGTGTGTGTGTGTGTGTGTGTGTGTGTGTGTGTGTGTGTGTGTGTGTGTGTGTGTGTGTGTGTGTGTGTGTGTGTGTGTGTGTGTGTGTGTGTGTGTGTGTGTGTGTGTGTGTGTGTGTGTGTGTGTGTGTGTGTGTGTGTGTGTGTGTGTGTGTGTGTGTGTGTGTGTGTGTGTGTGTGTGTGTGTGTGTTTGTGTTTGTGTGTGATTTTTTTTGTGTGTGTGTGTGTGTGTGTGTGTGTGTGTGTGTGTGTGTGTGTGTGTGTGTGGTGTGTGTGTGTCTTGCTCTGAAAGCCAAATCCTGGGGGAAATCAATATTGCTATGCAATATCCTCTTGCGAAGGGGGAGCTCGTGAAACGGAGCCATATAGATGGGGAGTTCTCGCACTCTCTGTGGAAATAATGCAACTCTTTACAATGCCAGTCAGAATGCAAACTGAACTTTCTAATACCATAGCTTGTTTTGCCTGTAATGGACAATTTTCAGTGTTTGTAGTGCTGCATTTCCCAATTGGCCATGCAAAAAAGAATTTCCTTGTTCAGAGTGTTGCTGTGGCATTCACCACTGATTGTCTCACACCGACTACCTATGACTGGCAATGAGGGCGACTCTGCATTTCAGACAGGTTTCAAATTGGTTCCTTTGACGTTTGAAGATTTGGGGAGGAGTAATTTAGGAGCCTCCAGTTAGGAAGTTCAAGAACTATGTAGTCGACAACTCATCTAACCAGCCTACCCCCTCCCCCCTCTCAAGGACCACTGCCTGAGTCCCGATTGGAGGAGTGGAGGGGAAGGAGGAAGACTTTGTTCCAGGGGCCAGGTTTAGTGCACTTCTTGCTTAGTGATCTTCTGCTTGGTGGGTTTTCACTTGGTGTCGTCTGCTGTTCAGGAGTGGGGGCCAGGCGCTTGGACGGGGAAGGGCCAGCATAGCGTCTTTTGCTTGGTGGGGGACTTGAAGGCATGGAGCAGCCTTCCCATCCCATGTGCTGCTTCTTCAAGGGGCTGGCCAGAGGCCCTAACCCCCATCTGCACCACAACCACTGAGCTGTCACTTGACGAGGTGTCTTCCATGGATGTCATACAGACACATGTGTAAGCGCCAACCGGCCAGGGGGGGGGATACGACCCCTCAGGGGGGGGGGGGGGGGTCTGAGGCCCTTGGAGGGGGTCAAATGACCTACAAGTTTTGCCAAAAAGTACCAAAAAGTAAGAAAATTGACAAAAATAGGCTAAAAAGTGCGAAAAATCGCTAAATTTTGGTCAAAAACATCCAGAATATAACGCCGCAGGTGAAAGTTTTGCTATTTTAAAGTGTCGCAGGCGAAAATTTTTTACATTCTAGGGGGTATTTTGGGGAAGGTGGGAGGGGGTACCTGGGGGTATGGGGGGGGGGAGGGGGTACACTTTCAGCTTGGGGGGGGGGGCTTAAACGAGTATAATATTGGAAAAGTCAGTTCGACACCCAAAATTCAATCCGACGCGGCAGGGATACTGTAGCTCTGCAAATTTTTCCAATACACTGTTCTAGACTGGATTTAAGCGTAGAATCGTTTTAAGAACTTTTGAAATGATTTGGCGGCGAATTCGCGCCCTACAGACGCTGAAACGCGAAAATCGCAGTTTTTGCCCCCCGGAGTCAAACAAGCTGTGTGTGTAAAAAGTTCAACCTATACTTTGTGTCTGTCAAATTTTGATGAACAGTATAGTGAACTTTGTACACATCGTTAGCCGCATCTGGAGAAAGTGTCTTGAGAATGTGTACCTTAATGCCAAGTGCAGCTATCCCCACGATACGGTTGTCTGTACAGCTGATCTGAAGCTCAGTGATATCGCCGCATTCGCTATATGATATCGGCATGATACGACGCCGTTTATCTGATGTTTCCTGCCTGTGTGAAAACGTCACATCCAACAAAAAAATTTGCCAAAAGTTTGGTGCGAGCGAATCCCTGTTTGGCGTACGCATTTCTGTTTCCGAGTGCACATTCATCAATAAACAGCTGTTCTGGCCATCAGACGAAAATGTCGATTCTGACATTTTTATAAATTTTAATTCTAAATATCTCGAAATTAGAAATTATTAAAACAGTGAAACTATGCCACAAATTCTTGTTGACATACGGTCTTACCATGTCTGCGCTCAAATTCATCAAAAAACAACGTTCTATTTTTGTCGATTTATAAAATTTTGACATATAATCGCGTATTTTAAAAAATTCTGCAGTTGCAAAAATTTTATTTTGCGTTACAAATTATCCGTTGGCTATGTTCTTGCCATTTCTGAAGAAATTTCACCTCTAGCTCATCAGACGAAAAAGTCAATTTTCGACATATTTGAAAATTGATCGAAAATATCTCGAAATTGCAATTTTCTAAAACTGCAAAACTATGTCACAAATTCTTATTGACATACGGCCTTACCATTTCTGCATTCACATTTGTCAATAAATGACGTACTATTTTTGTCAATTTACAAAATTTTGACAAATAGTTGCGTATTTCTACTAAATTCCACATTTGCAAAAAAATTCTTTTGTGTTACAAATTATCCGCGGTCTATGCTCTTTCCATTCCTGAAGAAATTTTACAGCTAGCGCATCAGGCAAAAAAGTCGATTTTCGGCATTTTCATACTTTAATTGTAAATAACTCGAAAATGCGAAATTAGCAACAGAAACGGACATCGAATCCGTACTCAGCGACGTTGACTCTACTTGACCGCATATGCCACATACCTTACTTTTGTGCGACGGACAGACACACCGACACACAGACACACAGACATTGTCATCTGTATATATGTCACAGGGAGAACCCGAGTACTCGGGTTCTCCCTGGTTATTTAGTGAGAACCTGAGTTGAGATGCGGCGGGCGGCAGGGCGCGCTCGACCGAGGGCGCCCGCGCAGTACAATGAAGCCTACCAAGTTACACAGTGGACAAATAATCGAGGCTTTCAATCTGCTATAGCAACTTCTAATTTGGGGAAAGCATTCGTAACATAATTTGAGGAAGTCCGGTTGAAATTAGGACTATGTGTCTTTGACAGCTGTATAGGTATTCCTTTGAATTCAGGCTATGCTTAGGCTCGCCCTGCACCCACAGTGCACAAGAGTCAGTCGGCGTCGCAGTCTGGCGGGTCGAAGCTTAGGCTTAACGCGACCGGTGACTGACTTCAGGGCGCGCGGAGCGCGCCCTGAAGTTGGTGGTCGCGCTAAGCCCCAGTTTTCAACCCGCCAGGCGCGACGCCAACCGACTTTTAGTGCAAACGTTAAGTGGTATGAACACTCCTCCATCTAATTCACCTCCTGCTCAGGCCGGCTGTGCCTCGCCGACCAGAGATTGCGCAGTTTGGAGGGGCCGTCCCTTACAGTTTCATCAGCCTCACACGCGTGCCCTCGGTCATACCTTGTCGGCCACTCAACTCGGGTTCTCACTAACTCCATCAGTGAGAACCCGAGTACTCGGGTTCTCACTAAATAACGAGGGAGAACCCGAGTACTCGGGTTCTCCCTGAACTCGGGTAGTCACTTTATCATATATACACCTCGCCGCGCTGAGGCGCGGCGAAAAAAGTTGCGGGAAAATAACTTTTTTGTGTTTCGACCGACTTTCTCAGTTCATGGCTCATTCGATAGAGGACATCTGGGAAGGAGCAACAAAAGCGGTCTCGCCGCTCTAGCTGCTACCTAGCTCGTACAACAGCCCGTCAAAGTCGACCCGTGGCCAAAATTCGCGATAGTTTCAAATTTGGCGCCAAAATGGGTCCCGCAGCGATCCAATTCTTTTTTTCTGTGTTCGGCACTATCGAGGGCTACAACATATCAAAAGATAGTAGATACCATTATATGCAACTTTTTCGAGTTCTGCCTTGCCCAACCCAATTTTCAGTACTTTGAAAATTTAAATTTTTGAATTTCCCGCCAGCGGGGTCCCGCAGCGTGACCCCATATGTCGTGCAGGTTGCCCACCCACTAGGCCTACCCAACGCAAAAGACCATTTGCAAATCGTCCGCTTCACGCGCAAACGTCATCCGGTTAAAATTACTGTGTTTCGCGCACAATCGCTATATACTCCACACTTTTTTGTGGAGTATAACAAGTCTCTTTTAAAAAGCGGAGTGGTTTTGAGCTTTGAATTTTTACTGAGATTGTAGCAAGGCCATTTCCGGTTTCGTGCAGCGTCTTGGACTCTCCTCGCGACTACACTTTTTGGAGTGGTCTTGCTACGCAACATTGGTATCGCTCGGGTTTAATTCTTTACACCAAGAAAATCATCTTTTCAGACTAAATTAAAAAAAAAGATACTGGAATCTAACGCAAAACTACAGGTTCATTGTGAGCATGATTTGATGTTGGCTTGCAGTGAGCTCTTCAGCGATGTCAAGACCGCCGCTCTGCAACGCACGAGTGCCAAGATATAACAAACCAAAATCTGCACTTTTCATCGCGTTTTGGTTACTGTAGCCCTCTCATTGACCTTTTGAAACTTTTTGTTGTCGGATTCTTGCTCAAGAGGTCGATCGCTTCATTTTGATATGCGATTCGACTAGGTTCGATGAAGTTTTGACTTTTCACGGACATTACTTCGGGATACTGTAGCGCGCAATTTTTAAAACTTGTTATTATCTCGACGTCACAGTTCGCGAGAGTAGTCCGAGGGCTACCCGTCGATGTGTCAAACTCAACCCAGCGACGTCAGGCAAGCGAGTTATTAAGCCCGAAGCAAGCGTGTCGTTTCCCGTTTTCGACGCGTTTTGGTTACTGTAGCTCTCTGTTTAAACTTTTGAAACTTTTTGTTGTCGGATTCGTGCTCAGGGGCTCGACCGCTTCACTTTGATATGCGATTTGACTAGCTTCGGTCAACTTTTGTCTTAAAATGGACCCCACTTTGGGATACTGTAGCGCGCGAGTTTGAAAACCTATTTTTTCGCCCGGCCTCAGCCGGGCGACACCCTAGGAGAGCTCGGCGTGCGTGCGTCTGTGCGTCCGTGCGTGCGTAACGCTCTCAGATCTCGGCGTTGGAAAGTCATAGAGCGACGATCGTGGGCTCTGCGGATAGGCCTCGACTCACTGATCATTCCGCTAAGAGAAGTCGAGATTCAAAAGTTTGAATTGCGCGCGCTACAGTACCCCGAAAATCAAAACGCAAAACGGCTCTAGCTCGCTCGTGTTACGTCGTAGAGCGGCAATCGACACGTCTGGTGAAAGCTCTCGACGCGTTCTTTCATGCGACTGCAAAAGTTCTTTCAATCACGCAAACACGCACCGCCGAAAACGCCATTCTCGACATTTTGACGCTAAAATCGTTCTAACTCGCTCAACTTGCGTCGTAGAGAGACAATTTCGAGGTCAGTGGATAGCTATCGACTCGCTGATCATTGGTCCTCCCATTGGTCGAAACTCAAAAATTTGAATTTCGCGAGTTACAGTAACCCGAAGGTTTAAAACGCAAAACGGCTCTAACTCGTCTGTCTTGCGTCGTAGAGAGGTGATCTTGAGCACCTTGGATAGCTCTCGACTCATTGATCATTTATTCTCCCATTGATCAAAACTCAAAGTTTGAAATTCGCGAGTTACAGTAACCCAAAGGTCCGAAAACGCAAAACGGCTCTAACTCGCTCGTCTTACGTCGTAGAGCGGCAATCGACACGTCAGGTGAAAGCTCTCGACGTGTTCTTTCATGCGGCAGCAACATTTTTTAACATTACGCAAACACGCACCACGGGAAACGCCATTCTCGAGATTCGAACACTAAAATCGCTCTAACTCGCTCAATTTGCGTTGTAGAGAGACGATCTTGAGCTCAGTGGATAGCTCACGACTCACGGATTGTTTGCGAAACTTGAAAATTTGAATTTCTTGAGTTACAGTAACCCAAAGGTGCAAAAGCACAAAACGGTTCTAACTTGCTCGTGTTACGTCATAGAGCGGCAATCGGCACGTCAATTGTAAGCTCTCGGCGTGCTCTTTCATGTGTCAGCAAACATTTTGTAATTGACTATAACATGCATCACAGAAACAATGGTTTTGAGTTTTACTCTGGAACTTTCTGAATTGCTCACGTTGCGATTAGAGCGACACTCGGCATGTCATTCCAAGGCTCGCTACGTACTACACGCGCCAAGAAAAATAAATTTCGTTTTGCTCCATGGACAGAAGTACGACACGACTTGATTGCTCATAGTGCGTTCTTTTGTGCTCTGTAATGTGTTTGTCAAAACTTTGACAAGTTTTTTGTCACTTTTTTAACGCTTTCAAATTCACAAAGACACTTGAACCCATTCTCAAAGTTGAACCCATTCTCCAAAACGGGTTCAATGCTGAAGGATAGGCAGTGGATGTTTCTAATTTTATCTCGAGCTAGAGTGGACCGATCGCGCTGATTCTTGTTGCATTGGACTCACCAAAAAATCATTAATCCGAATATGTATTCAGCGCCGCCATCGATTGACTTTGGCGAGAGTACTCGGGCGAGGCCTGTGAACATCAAATTTCAGCAATCACAGCGACACTTGCACATTTGGTACAGTTTCCAACAGTACATCGAATGGCCTTTATTTCATGTCACTCCGTTGAGCCTTTCGCGAGATATGGCGCGCACAAGTTTGACTTCGTATTGAAATATGTGACTAAGTGCTGAGGTTTGCGCCTCTGTAACATGGGTACAGAGTAAGCTATTTCGCTGAAACTTGCAGAATGTGTAGACATGAGTCTTCCACAGTTTTGGGAAAAGTTTCAGCAGATTCGACAATCGGTCAGTCATTCAGCAAAGTCAGCAAAGAAGTCAATCAACGGTACAAGAGTCGAAGTCCCCGCTGACCTGAAATGCTATCCTAATGGACAGCATGTAACTTCTTCACTTAAGGTGCGATTCCGCTGAAACTTTTCCGAAAACTGTGTAAGCCTCATGTCTACACATTTTGCAAGTTTCAGCGAAATTGCTCGCTCTGTACACATGCTACAGAGGCGCAAACCTCAGCACTTAGTCACATATTTCAATACAAAGTCAAACTTGTGCGCGCCATATCTCGCGAAAGACTCAACGGAGTGAGATGGGATAAAGGCCATTCGATGCACTGTTGGAAACTGTACCAAATGTGCAAGTTTCGCTGCGATTGCGGAAAATTGATTTTCACAGGCCTCGCCCGAGTACTCTCGCCAAAGTCAATCGATGGCGGCGCTGGATACATATTCGGATTCAGGGTTTTTCGGCGAGTCCAATGCAACAAGAATCAGCGCGATCGGTCCACTCTAGCTCGAGATAAAATTAGAAACACCCACTGCCTATCTTTCAGCATTGAACCCGTTTTGGAGAACGGGTTCAACTTTGAGAATGGGTTCAAGTGTCTTTGTGAATTTGAAAGCGTTAAAAGCGTTGCTCGAAAGAGAGATTTTCTTGCTCTAAATACCAAATCCCGGGCGATATCAATATTGCTAAGCAATACCCTCTTGCGAAGGGGGAGCTCGTGAAGCGGAGCAATACGGGCGATGAGCTCTCGCACTCTCTGCAGAAAGAACGCAACTCTATGCAATGTCAGTCAGAATACAAACTCAACTTTTTAATACCGGAGCTTGTTGGTTTGACTACTCAGGTGGCTAGAGGAGTCCGCGGGCTACCCGACAATGTCTCAAACTCCTTCCTACGACGTCGGACGAGCGAGTTATTAAGCCCGAAGCGAGCGTGACGCACGCACGCACGCACGCACGCACGTACGCACGCACGTACGCACGCCGAGCTCTTGATAGGGTTCGCTCGGCTGAGGCCGAGCGAAAAAATTGCAAAATTTCCACCTGCGGCGCTAAATTTGTGCATACTAGCACTAAGACGGCAAAAAATTGCCCCCCAGTAAAGTTTTTTTGCCCCTCCTAGCTGTCGATCCTGGCTAGTGTAGTGGCCACGTCCCTGTTCAAGAAAGTTCTGCTGCAGACAAAGCATTTCACAGTTTTCAGAAGACATTTGGGAACTTTCCTAACTATGGGGTGGGGTGGGGGAGATGCGTAGCCGAATCTCTGCTATTGGAGGTGCATAGTTTGAACTAGAATATCGCTCGTGATAATCTCATCCACCCCCCCCCCCCCCCCCTTACACCTCCGACCCCACCCCCCCCCCCCCCCCCCACTATTTCCCTCTCCTTCCCTCCAACCCTTGAATCTTTAGGGTGGTGCCCACTCGCTGCGTTCCTTACTGCCCACACAAAGCGAGAGCAGAATGGAAGGAGGGGCCTGCAAGTCGTGCTGTCAGAGTCCAAAAGATTGACGATCCCTGTGACTGCTGCTAGATTATTGCATGGTGCGCGACTGATTGTGCCTGCTCTTGGACTTCGTCAGTTTGGCAAGATGAACGTATGCTGTTCACATCAGTCTCTGGTGGATCGCTTGTCTCAATTTGCTTCCTCCCTGAAAGCTGAAACGAAGAAACTTGATGGAACATGGCACAGAAGCGGACGGTGGCGACGCTGAAGGCATAGTCGGACGCAGAACAGTGCGGGGAGTCGAATGCAACAAGAATGGGCGCGATCGGCCCACTCTAGCTCGAAATATTCAAATTTCAAAATAATGCGCTCAACATTTTTCACCGGCGCCAAGGTCCTCGGCCTCCTCCACCTGGACGAGGTGGGCGGCCCGAGAGCAAATCCGTCCGTGCGGCCGCTGTGGACGTTCGATGGCGGACCTGAAGAGATTAGCGGATGTAGGAATTTTAGACGCGTCGAATGCAACAGGTCTCAACTCTCTAGGTGCTCTCTAGCTCGAGTTACAACTGCATTTCCCTACGCCTATGCTTAAGCGTTGAGCGCGTTTTCGACAACTCGCTCAACATCGAGAACGCGCTCAACTGTCCGTGTGCGTCACAAAGTGTTAACTTTGACTGGCTTGTGCGCTGCGCCTAAATTTGACCGAAATAATTTGTTTGGTTGTAACATTTCCAAAGAGTTTCGTGAAAAAATACCTGGATTTTGCAAAATGTAGCACTAAATAACTGAAACTAGTCTGTGAGTTCCAGTTTCAGTTATGGCATCCGGGCAGTTTCAATTCAGTCTCAGTTGCGATTAACTGATTGTAACTGAAACTGAAACTGAAACTAGTTTAAGTTTCTATTGGCCACCCCGAAACACGTAGGTACCCACGCATCTCACTGCTGAACCTTGGCCCAAACGTTGAAGCCGTCTTCCCGCGTCATCGTGGCCACTGCAGCCGCTGGGCCCGCTCCATGGAGAGTGCAGAGGCCCCTGCTGAACGAATGACTGAGGCCGATTGCACCAATGTACCGTCCAGTGCCAAATTGTATACCCCCAGCCGCTATTAGTATATCCCGGAGTTACAATCAGTTAACTGAAACTGAAACTGAATCGAAACTCGGGCGGATTCCATAACTGAAACTGAAACTGAAACTCACAGCTTAGTTTCAGTTATTTGACTGTCAAATTTTGCCGAATTTCAGCAGATTTTCATGAAATTCTAACCGAATTTTTCTACATATATAGACGTTTTGTCCATATTCAGGTCCAAATATGCAATGATGCCATCCCAAGTTTAGAAATCGCTTCTTTGTCCACTAAATACCATCCACAAAAATTATTTTGAGCAATTCGTTGTAACTTTCTGGACCTTCAATAACTGAAACTCAGTTTCAGTTACTGAATCGAAACTCGCGCGGATTCCATAACTGAAACTGAAACTCAGCCAGCACCATAATTTTAACTGAAACTGAAACTGAAACTAAAATGAGTTTCTATTGGTCACCCTGCCCGGGCAGATACCCGGTTTAGTATACCCGGGCAGATCACACTTTCGTCAAGCAAAACCCTATTTTCCAAATAGTGTACCCGGGTATACTATTTGGCACTGTGCGGTACACTCTAGTTACAATTCCTCACAGAATGAGAAGGAAAGGGTCTTTCCGCAAGGTTTTCCAGACACTACCTTGCCTTCTTACAGACACTTCAATTCGGTAATTCCAAGGCATGTCATGCACAATTCAATGATGAATGAACTTGTACAAAGTCACTACAATTCTTGGTGCAATCGGCCCCTGAAGGCCTCGCAGCAAGCAATGGCCTTGCGACACTCCCAAGCGCACTGGCGAAGACTCAATGGCTTCCCATTGCTCACTGTGACATTGTGTTTTGGGAAGGCGATTCGATGACCACGGAAAGCCAACTTGAAGTAACTGACGGACCCGTCTGAATGTGTTGTTATGGATATTGTTGTGGCAATGTTAATGGGGGGGGGGGGGGGGGGATATGGTGGCTGGAGTGGGGGTATAGTAGTGTGAGAAAAATTCTTTTGCACTTCAGATTGGAGGATGGTCGGGGTTGACGCCCACATGTACCTAGCTGCTGAGATACACCTTTGGTTAGGATGTGGCGGGGGGGGGGGGGCCCCCCCCCCCCCCCCCCCCTCCGTTTGTGTTGGTATGTACGCACACGTAAGTACCGTAAATACTCTAATAAGCGCCCGGGGGCTTATTTTTTCTACCTACCTCTAGGAGGGGTGCTTATTCAAGGGGGCGCTTCGCTTATTAACTCGAACCCTCGAGAGTGACGAAATTTCCCCAAAACTTCCAGTTTTTGCCAGATTTTTGCGTTCATTTGCGCCGATTCGAAACTGTTGACCATTTGATCATAGTGCCTACAGTCAGTCGCTGTGTTGTCATAGATGGTCCTATCTTGTGCTAGAAGTTGTTTCTCAACCTCCCTCTAGGTGGGGCGCTTATTCGAGGGTGCGATTACTAGTGAAGTTACGGCATGTACCGGGTTTTTCCGTAAATAAGCCCCGGGGCTAATTATCGGAAAGTCCCAATTCCTACCACAGCCGAATCTGCCGCTTGTATGTGGCGTTCCCTGTATTTGTGATATGAATGTTGCTAAAATAGATGTATAGTATCCACAAATAGTCACTTCACTAATAGAATGTTACGATTTATATTGAAAGCAGTAGAAATCGCGGCGTGATGCATGTGTTTTGCCTACAAATTTCGTCATTATCGGTGTAAATTGAGTCGCCTGCGCTGCTAAGTTTGTTCCGGAAAATAAGCCCCTGGGGCTTATTTTCGGAAAGAAAACTTAAAATATGCTCCATGGGGCATATTCTTGGAGAGGCTTATTTACGGAAAAACCCGGTATGTTCATCCGCCATTGCCCGCGCACCAACCTTCTTCCTCGTGAATCTCGCAGATGTAGCGCAGGGGCGCGGTGCAGTGAGAGTCGTCGATTTCCATCCCTTCTCCCAGACTGGCCGTGGAGGCTATTCTGCCGCACTGGCCGTTGTCCAATCTCACCGTAACGTTGTGGGGCAACAGGACGGAAGCGTTGACGCAGACGTCGACGTCGCTCTTGCTCCTCCAGTAGCGGAAGCGATCGGGACCCGACGGTAGAGTGGGGTCTGCCAGCGAGCGCAGACCTGAAGTCACCGCATACGTCCAGCCATGGTCTCTCCATTGTACCTATCTCATGTTGTAGGCCTATAATGGCCATTGTTCGTTCGTTGCACATACCAATGTAATAGTTGCCGATCAGTTTCCCGGGCTCGCTCCACATCCCTGAATCCCCTTTGAAGGCCGTGAGAAGGAAGTCCCAGGTGTCCTGATCAGTGTTGCCGAAGTTTTGGAACTTAGGAAAAAAGTTAAGTGAAATAACTTTCAGAATTTCTTAACGAGTAAAGTAAATGTTGAAACATAACTGAATAAGTGTTAAAAAGTAAAAAGTTTTAAATAGTACTAGAAAGTACTGCCAGCATCTTTACTCCTCAAGTGAATGCTTCGCAATAATCACGATTCTGCTGGAGTATCGTTCAAAGACCACATAATATGGTCGGTTCGGGAGCACACATGTCTTTAAATCAACTAAAGCAAAAGTCTGGCTCTGCAATTCAATAGGGATTTAATGGGGTGAGCATGAAATGAGCATAAAAAGTCTTAGTCAAAAAAGCATAAAAAGTTCTAAAGAACTATAAATAATTATTGAAAATAGTACTAAAATATAATAATAAAAAATAGCATTTTAAATAGTGATTGAAGTATCTGGAAATTCGATTTTTAATTAATTAATAATTAATTAATATTTAGTAATTAATAATAGGTACTTTACTTTACTCGTCACTTTCGCTTTTCATTTACGGCTTGTTACTCGCGGCAACACCGATCCTGATCGATGGCTCCCAGCAGTTTGCCAGTGGCGCCCATGGAAGGTCCGTGGTTGAGGGCACAGTGGTCCATGGCCCCTTCCCAGGTGGCGGTGCTGTCGCCCCCAGAGGCCATGATGAGAATGCAGCGACTGCGCTCGGCCTGCCAGTGTCTGGCGAGACGAGTGAGACCGGTGGGCGCTTCGCACAGACTGGCTAGGTCGCTGACAGCGAGGACACCTGTGGTGCGAACATGGGTGCTCGAGCATATGTGTAGCCCATAACGGAGCACCAAAAGAAGCTTTGTCTAAAAACTGTGTCACCACGTTGGCATCAGTGTAAACTTGAGAGCGTGTGCGCGATAATGTGCACTGGATAGTGAAGTGCCGCTAGACATTTAGTCGGCAATCTGGTGGGGTATAGCCGCAATTGGTCTTGGATTTGTTCGTGGTACCTGATCCACATATGGATCAGAAGATTCGCCGCAGGCACACTTTGCGCTTATAATTGTGGCAACTGATCCATAAATGGATCAGAGAAATTCGCCGCAGGCACACAGTGCAATAAAAGCGTCTAAATGAGACGACACCCTATTGAAAAGGGTGCAAATGGGACGACGCCCGATTGAAAAGGGTATAAATGGGACGACGCCCTATTCTTTTGGGCTTAGTGCTCGATGCATCCACACAAAGATATGTTGAAATTTAAGCTGCTTGAAATTGTCGAAATTTAGAAATTCTGACAAAAACCTTGAAAATATACCTAAATTCTTTAATTACAAATCCCAAATACCCCAAATTTCGTTAATTATAAAATCCGAAACTATTTAAAAAATACTTGGCAGACTATGCTCGACACATCCGTGAAAAGAAATTTTACAATTTAAGCTGTTTGAAGTTGTCGAAATTTGTGGATTTTAACAAAATCCTTAAAAAATATCCTAAATTTCGTTAATTATATTCGCTGAAACTATTTGCTAAATACTTGGCAGACTATGCTCGACACATCCGTGAAAAGAAAATTTGAAATTTAAGCTGTTTGAAATTGTCAAAATTTGTGGATTTTAACAAAATCCTTTAAAATATCCTAAATTTCGTTAATTATATTCGCTGAAACTATTTGCTAAATACTTGGCAGACTATGCTCGATACATCCGTGCAAAGAAGTTTTGAAATTTAAGCTGTTTGAATTTGTCGAAATTTGGGAATTTTGGCAAAACCCTTGAAAATATCCCTAATTTCGTGAATTCTAAAATCCGAAACTATGTCACAAATTCATCGCGTCTTATGGCCTTTCCATTTCAGCAAAAACTTTGCCGATACGACTTGATAATAAAAGTGTCATTTTTGACATTTTCATATTTTAATTGTGAATATCTCGAAATAGCGAAATTAGCAACAGAAACGGACAACGGCACGTTACTCAGCGCATTCGACTCCATTGGATGGCACTAACCGTCGTGTCTAGTTTTGTGACACACACACACAGACACACACACACACGAACGGACAGTAGCGTCCGTATATATACTCGCCGCCCTGGGGGGCGGCGAAAAAAGAGTAGCAAAGAAATTGGATGATAGGCAATCATTCGATCGGGGTAGAAAAGATGCGCCTACAACTCGCGAAAAAAAATGATAGGCAATCATTCGATCGGG
>JASAMZ010007150.1:0-18480 GCA_030248115.1 Linhomoeus sp. GSCO2_2 | reverse complement strand
ATTAAATTAAATTAAATCAAATCAGATTAAATTGTAATGAATTTGTGACCTGGTCATCAGTTTTGTAGACGTTTGGAGCTCCTTATTTTACCATCACAAATGAGGTGAATTTGGGAGGATTTATGTATGTATGCACGCATGTATGTATGTATGTATGTATGTATGTATGTACGTATGTACGTATGTACGTATGTATGTATGTATGTACGTACGTATGTATGTATGTACGTACGTATGTACGTATGTACGTATGTATGTGCGTATGTATGTGTGTACGCACGCATGTATGTATGTATGTACGTTTGTATGTATGTATGTATGTATGTATGTTTGCGGGCATGCATGCGTGCGTGCGTGCATGTACGCATGTACGCGTGTATGTATGCGTATGTATGTACATATGTATGTACGCATGCACGTATGTATGCGTGCGTGCATGCGTGCGTGCACCTATGTATGTTTATTCCAGTTGTAATGCTGATATGAATTGAATCAATTTGCATATTATTGATCGATTTTTGTCGCAAAAGTGGAGTAGCCCATGTTAAAGGGGTCAAAAGTGAATGGCTCGCCCGACTTCTTAGAAATCATAGAATTGTGGTAGATAGCATGTCCGTATACTCGATATTAGTATGTAATCGCCCACACAGTACCGAAAGTACCGAAACGAGAGGAACTCAACGAAATTTGTCGCAAAAGTGGAGTGCCCCACGTTAAAGGGGTCAAAAGTCAATGCCTCGCCCGACTTGTTAGATATCACAGGATTTTTGTATATAACGTGTCCCTAAACTCGATATTAGTACGTACTCCCCGACAGACTATTATACTACTGTATGTTCCAGGGTATGTTCCAGGGTATGCTCCAGGACATGTCCGGCAGTGATCTGGGAGTGTCCTGGGGTATGTTCCAGGGTATGCTCTGGGGTATGTTCCAGGGTATGTCTGGTGGTGTGTGGGGTATGTTCCAGGGTGTGTTCCAGGGTATGCTCCAGGGTGTGTTCCAGGGTATGCTCCAGGGTGTGTTCCAGGGTATGCTCCAGGGTATGCTCCAGGGTGTGTGGGGTATGTTCCAGGGTATGCTCCAGGGTATGCTCCAGGGTGTGTTCCAGGGTATGTCCCACCGAGTGCTCAGTTTTCTTGTTGCAGATAATTGGCACACTTTTCTTGTTGCAGATAGTGAACAAGTGTTCAATTTCAGGCATCAGACACAAGGCACAGTTTTCTTGTTGCAGATAGTTGGCACACTTTTCTTGTTGCAGATAGTGCACAACTGTTCAACATCAGACACATGGCACACTTTTCTTGCTGCAGACAGTTGGTGCAGTTTTCTTGTTGCAGATAGTGCACACCATACCTGTACATTGCAGACCATAGATTGCAGGAACAGTGTGTGTGGAGGCCTTTTCAGTTTCTTAGTCATTCTTCACATTTGACTTTTGACTTTCCAAAAAGTGAGAAAGTGAGTGTGTGTGTGAACTTGTCTGAGCACATCCCAACCTGTCTGAACATGTCTTCCCGCCAATTTTTCCCGCCAAATTCAAATCTGTCCCTGTGAATTGTGTCTCTAGAATTCTGCCTGGCTGTCCCTAGGAATCTGCCTGGATTTCCCTGGAAATCTTTCCTAGGATTGGGCGTCTCACGAAATCTGTCCCTAGAAATCTGCCTGGCTTTCCCTGGAAATCTTGCCTAGAATTCTGTCCCTAGGATTCTGTCCCTATACAACTGACAGACAGACACACCACATACAGGTCGCGTGCGCGCTTCCACGAGCTTCCAGTAGAGCACAAGAACGGCGCGCTACGCCGCGGAACGAAGCAGTTACGGGCGATTTTCTTTTCGCGTGGTCGCGTGGCCGTCAGCGCGTGGCCCCCAGGGTCGGTGGCGGACGGCGTGCGGATTAGTAGTACTCGGGGTAGTTTTCGATGGGGATTCTCGTGACGTGGTCGGTTTTGGCGTGCGACGCGCCAGGGAAAAGTTTGTCTCGGCCAAAGTTCGTGATTTTTCCATTCAAATGTGTCTCAGGCTTGAGCTGTGTTGTATGTGTCCCTGGGATTGTGCTGTGGCTGTCTCAATGTGTCCCTTTGTCCCTAGGATTGTATTACTAGGATTTGTCCCTGCGATTTGTCCCTGGGTTTGTCCCTGGGTTTGTACCATGGCCAGGCGTCCTCCAATCTACGTCCCTGGGGACAGACGTCCTGCAATCTACGTCCCTGAGAGTGCGGATTTTACTACTTCCATAACCAACAAGAAGGCACATGGCTGGTAGCAAAGGCGCGCCTAAGTTTCTATGTCTTATTAGGTAGCCTCTTTTACACAGCAAAGGAACCGAAGGTGCAAATCGTCTGTGGCAGCTTCTCTTCCAGCATTTCCCAATGACCTATCTCTGGGTCCCACATCTCGATGGAGTCCAGATAGTCGTAACTATGGCGTTCTCTATTGTAGAATCCTCCCAGAGCGTAAAGTTTGCCTTCGAACTCAGCCAAACCGAAGTAAGCCCGTCGCTGGTTCAAGGAGGGGAAGGGCAGCCAGCGATCACTGGACACTTCGTAGCGCTCGCAAACTGGGAGTCCCCTGACAGGTAGTCTGCTCCCTCCACAATAGACGATAGATGTCTCGCCCTCTACCACAACAACGGCCACTGCTCCATACTCCTTCCCATCACTCATCCTCGCCATCTCCACCCACCCTTCTCCACTCTCCAGGTTGTAACGGTGCATCTTGTTGCTATATTGAATGTCGTTGGCAAATCCTCCCATGACGTAGAGGATAGGGTGGATGGCCACGGCGCTGGCCCCGTTAATTTCATGGGGCATGGCGTGTTCTAGTATCTGCCACGTCTCCCCGGCAGAGGATAGATACTCGCAGCTGGCCTTAATGCCACCAACTCCGAGCCCTCCGCAGACGAAGAGGCGGCCTCCTGTCAAATCCATAAAGAGAGGATTTGAAAACACAACATCTTGTTTGCTTAACAACAAAACACATTCCATTGACATTGTGCCACATACGTACATCAGTAGAGTAACTTTTCGCCTTCGGCTTGGGACAATATATATCAGCCTTTGTATGCTAAACAAACCTCGCTTGATTCATTTGGCGAAAAAGTTGTTATAGTGCATGAAAATTCTCACTGTCTGAGCAATACCTACAAGGAAGCTGTGAAATGTCAAAAATCAACAATGAGTTGCCAATTCTTTGGCAATGTAATACATAGTCTGAGTGAGCATGCAGTTGCACACGACGTCACCTGCTACTGCGTAGGCTGGATACATTCTGGCCACGTTCAGTCGAGGACCTTCCACAAAGGAATCGGCATTAGGCAACAACAGTTCCGTTGAATTGGTGCCGTAGTTGCCACCGGCGACGACCATTGTATTGTCGCCGAGCATGCCGGCCGCGTGATACTTCCTCCTTTCTCTCAGTCTCTCCGATAGAAGGATCGTCTCTCTGGTTGAGGGATAGAAGGTCTGGACCGTGGTTACATAGGGGCCAAAATCAACTGCGCCGCCAGTGAGAACGATGCCGCCTGAACAAACGAATGGAGGTTGCTTGGCGCAGATGACTGCCGGAACCATACGTGTAGCCAGGGGGGGGGGGGGGGGGGGTTATGGGGGGGGGGGGGGGGGGGGGGGGAGGGGGGGTTATGGGGAGGGGGGGGGGGGTTATGGCTACCCTAGCCGGAGGTGGGCCCCTCCCCCATACCCCCCATACCCCCCGCCCAGGGACCCCCTCTCCTTCCCCCCCCCCCCCTGAAAGACCCCCTAGAATATTTTCGCCTGCAGCGCTTAACAAGCTGTTTTAAAAAAGTTGAGTTGTTTTATTAATACAGAGTGGTTTGTGAGTGTTTTAAAGTGGAAGAGTAAAGGAGTGGATACTTTTGTAAAGTATTTCAAAGGCCTTTCCGATATGACGCGCGCCCGCCCGGAGTTCACTAATCATGCGCTACTTCTGACACGCTCCTTTCTGAGGGGTTCTTGCAGGGCAACATTGGGATCGCCCGGGATTATTTTTTTTGTGCAAGACACACGCATTTCTGAGCGGTTGTTGCAGGGCAACATTGGGATCGCCCGGGATTAATTTTTTTAGCAGACAAAGTTCTTCGTAAGACAAGGGTTTAAAAAACAAAAGTATTTCTTTAAGAATGACCGTTCAACAACTGCCTCAACGTAAGCTTTCAAACGGTCGAACGAATGCCGCTCTACAACGTAAGACGACCGAGTTACGGCCGATTGAGTTACTGTAGCTCGCGAAATTCAAACTTTCGAATCTCGACTTATCATTCGGAATGATCAGTGTGCCGAAACCTATTCAACAAACTCAAGATCGTCTCTCTACGACAGAAGACGAACGAGTTAGAGAAGTTTTGCGTTTTGAACTTTTGGGTTACTGTAGCTCGCGATATTCAAACTTTTGAGTGTCGACCAATAGAAGAACAAATGATCAGTGAGTCAAGAGCTATCCAGCAACTCAAGATCGTCTCTCTACGACGCACGCTGAGCGAGTTAGAGGGATTTCTATGCTAAAAACGCGAGAATGTCGCTTTTCGTGGTGCGTGTTTGCGTAATTAACAAATTTTTTACGCCAAGTGAAAGAGCACGTCGAGACCTTTTAGTTGACCTATCGCACGCCGCTCTACGACGTAAGACGAGCGTGTTAGAGCCGTTTTGCGTTTTGGACCCTCGGGTTACTGTAGCTCGCGCAATTCAAACTTTTGAATTTCGAGTTCTCTTAACGGAATTATCAGCGTGCCGAAACCTATTCAACGAACTCAAGATCGTCACTCAATGATGGAAGACGAGCGAGTTAGATAAGTTTCGCGTTTTAAACCTTTGGGTTACTGTAGCTCCCGAAATTCAAACTTTTGAGTTTCGACCAATAGAGGAACAAATGATCAGTGAGTCGAGAGCTATCCAACCAACTCAAGGTCGTCTCCCTACAACGCACGCTGAGCGAGTTAGAGCGATTTCTGCCTTAAAAACGCGAGAATGTCGCTTTTCGTGTTGCGTGTTTGCGTAATTAAGAAAATTTGTAATGCCAAACGAAAGAGCACGTCGAGACCTTTTAGTTGAGCTATCGCACGCCGCTCTACGACGTAAGACGAGCGAGTTAGAGCCGTTTTCCTTTTAGACCTTCGGGTTACTGTAGCGCGCGCAATTCAAACTTTTGAATTTCGAAGTCTCTTAGCTGAATGATCAGTGAGTCAAGACCTTTCCGTAGAGCCCAAGATCTCCTTCCTACGACGTTCCAACGCCGAGATCTGAGAGCGTGACGAACGAACGAACGCACAGACGCACGGACGATAAGCTCTCGTAGGGGTTCGCCCGGCTGAGGCCGGGCGAAAAAATGTCAAAAGATTTGCCTGAGGCGCTTAAAATGACCAAATTTTCGCCTGCGGCGCTATATTTAGACTGTTTTAACCAATATTAAGCGATTATTGGCACTTTTTGGTACATCTGCGAAACAATTTTGCATATTTTGGTACTTTTTGGCAAGATTCTTAGGTCGTTTGAGGGAGGGGGCCGTATCCCCCCCCCCCCCCCCCCCCCCCCCCCCCCCCCCCCCCCCCACCCCTTGTGTGAAAAGCTGTGATACTTAAGTACCTCTAAGAGATGGAAGCTCTGTAGTTGTAGACGTCGAGCTCTCACTAGTAGTCGATGTGTCCGTTCCCAACCTTCTAATTTGAAAATGAATCTCTCTGTAGGAGTAGAAGGGTCCCATATGTGATGTCCACTCCACTCCGTCGTTGAAGACACCTCCATAGCGACAGTCTCGCTCGCCAGAGCTCCGATTATACACTCCCGTAGGATTGGCCATGAAGCAGCCATTGTACCACCAGCCTCTGAGAATTGACAACTTGGGTGAATAATATATGTGCCTGCATGTTGCAGCGTTTATGTTTAGTGGCTTTAATTCAAATCTGACTGACCCCTTGTAGACGGCGGCGCAGTTGAGTCTGTCGTGATGGTCGTTGTCGCTGTCAAAAGTGGAGAATCTCATTCCATCGAGATTGAAGGCGCCTCCACTCTCAGTGGAAGTGAGACTGTCGCCTGCCGTTGAGGAGGCGGCGTCGAACTCTCCTATACTCAACCGATAGCCACTCGACTCCTCTCCCACCTGAAATGTCCATGTTTTTAATGAGCTAGGAAGATTTGGAGAATCACATTTCAAGCGCTGCAATTGTCTTGAAGCTTTAATGGTCAGTGCAACGGCTACATAGAAGTAGCATCACCATGACAGCTCACAGAGAAGCGGCCATAGCGGGCAAATACTTCAGATTGTCCATGGCAGGGCCTGAGAGTGACCAGGAGCTCAAAGGGTGCAGTAGTGGTGAGTGCGTGGAGTGTGTCGAGGCCTATCCAGAAGGCGCCCTCTTCCACTGCACTGAAGCCCGTCTTGTACTCTTCAAATGAGCGCTTGAAGTCGACGTGAGAGCCCTCGGGAGTTCGACTAAAGGATTTCGATTTGTTTTGGTTGACTCACGAGTGCCAACTTATGCTCTGTCAAAATCTAATATCATGTTGTCTCTTTTTAAGGCAAACCAAGTTGCAAGATTGAAGACAAATTCTTAATTTGTCTACGCAATCAAACGAAATAAAAAAGCATTACTTCTGTGCGGCAAAGGTGCACTGCGCTTCACTCATGTTACCATACGTGTGACACCCTTTCAGGGCATCCGTATTCCAGAACGATAATTTGACTGCACCTCAGAACCGGAATCCAAGTCGCAGCTTGTCCAACCGCGGCGCATGACACCTTAAACTCCGAGAACGCCTTGTGAAGGTTTTGTTTGTGCACCGCTGAGGTGTGAACCTACCAGGAATATGCCGACGCTCAGTGGTTTCATGATGCAGCTTGATGTGAATCCACGGGTGCGGTGGAGCGCTAACTTCCAGCAAAAGCAAAACGCGACTGCCAGTCGAAAACTAACTTGTAGAGAGTGTTCCGACACAGACTGGAGTTTTCGGTTCTTTGGTCACTTGCGATAGCGGCGAAGAAGCGCTTGTCTTAGAGAGACTTTGGAACGACCTTGTCATATACCATGTGCATACAGTTCTACGGAACTGTCCTTAGTTAGCGCTGTCGCGTTTAACTTCGCTTCGAAATGTGTGTAGCTGTGTTGGGTGCAGGCAAACAGAGTTAAGACGTTAAGACGGCCAGCTGGCGCCATCCCGGCTTTGTTCCCGACAATTTATGATAAGAACAGCCAGCGGGCGACCCGTTGCCTTCGCCTGGGTTCAGTCTACCCCTACGAGGGCTCGGCGCGCGTGCGTCCATCTGTTCATTTGTTTGTTGCAGCTACTTTCAGATTTCTGCAGTCGCAGCATCAAAAGAGCAACGCAAGATAGTCTTACAATATGTACTTTTACATGCTTCTCAGGTCATACTCTCTTTCTCTGCCGTTGGGCATTTTACATGAAATGTGCCATGAACCAGACATGTTGTTTTGTTAACAAAGTAGCTTAGGTGCTGATGTTGTAAATAGAGGTATTCCGACCAGAGCAAGCCGAGATGGATTTCCAACCTTCTCAGGCAGTTTCAGCGACAACTTTGGGATATGGGAATCGTGCAGCACATCGCTCGTAACATTCGGCGAGAACGATAATTATCTACCACTCGACGTTCTCGTGAATGTTCAGCAGACGTGCTCCAAGCTGTCACCAGTTCGAAATCGGGATGCCATCTAAGCTGCGCGCACACCGACCCAACTCTGCTAACATTTTGTCAGCCAGCATAAGAAAGAAACTCACATTTCTACAGCATTTAAGCCAGAATGAGACCCGCAACGTTTCTAACGCTGCTCAGCCAACTTTTGCCCAGCGCCATTGGATATTCGCAGAAGCCCGTCAACTTCACAGCCGGAATCATATCGCCTACCTCAGTTCGCCTAGAGTGGGAGCATGACGGACCCCTTCCTTCAGGTACATGTTGGTGTCGGAGACAATAGAGGTATGGCATAGGTATAGTATGGACAAAGTATGGTCCAGTATTGTTTAAATGCAAACAGACGAACTAAGCCTAAGCATAAGCCGAAGCCTAAGCCTAAGCCTAAGCCTGAGCCTCAGCCGCAGCCTCAGCCTCAGCCTCAGCCTAAGCCTCAGCCTCAGCCTCAGCCTCAGCCTCAGCCTCAGCCTCAGCCTCAGCCTCAGCCTAAGCCCAAGCCCAAGCCCAAGCCCAAGCCTAATCCTAAGCCTAAGCTTAAGCGTAAACCTAAGCCTAGGCCTAAGTCTAAGCGCAAGCCTAAGTGAAAGCCTAGAATTCAAAGCTACTTTCAAATTGGGTGGAGCGCGCAACACATTTGTTCGGTTGCTCTGTTTGCATTTTAACAATACGGGGACCATCTTCTCGATACGAGACCGAGAGGGCTGTATACTTGCAGATATTATAACAACAGCTAGACATTTTCGAAAATGAAAGCTTTACGTCTTTTCGGTCACGTATCTCAATAATAGGCGCTGCGTATCATCTTCCAGAGCTGGTATTTGGGGTCGGCGATCGTCTCTGCTTCAATATCGATTTCTCGCACGCCGTCGTGAATCAGGCAGCGGTTTTCCACGCGACTGTGGCTGAAGGCCATGCATGTGCCATTGGCTCTGCAGATGTCTCCGCAATGGAGAGGACCGCTCGTGAATTCGTGGCTTTCCCAACTGATTGGAGTGGCCAGACGCGCTCCTACAGGGTGGCGAATGAAACGGCGCGACACTAAAAAGTAAATATTCAGAGTAAAACTGTAAGGAACACTACTTCAATGGCGCGCATGCCTTCTAGCCAGCAGACTGGGAGGGCTGGAGTGTTGTGCTGACAGTCGTCCAGGATCGTGCCAAACTTCCAGAATACTGCGTAGTTCTGGCCGTTGTCCTCCACGTGGGCAGGAATGCCGCCATCGTCGGGATTGCCGTCCCAAGGCAAGTCGTCGGACGAGACGGCTATATGTTGGCCATCTTTGATCCAGTACCAGCCGGTTCTAGCGTCTGGCTGGTCGTCTGCCTGCCTCAAGGCCACCCATAGACGGAAGTGCTCTGAACAGCGGTGGAGATACCAGTCTTGATGATCCGCAACGACATGGAGCGACGTTCTATCGACGTCCTGCTAGGCATCCCCCTCCCCCTCCCTCACTCCTTCCCCCCGTCCTTCCCTACCTACCTCACTCCCTCCCTACCTCTCTCCCTCCCTACCTCCCTCTCTCCCTACCTGCCTCCCTTCCTACCTCCCTCCCTCCCTCACTCCCTCCCTCCCTCACTCCCTCTCTTGTCGTACCCTTGTTTATGCGCGTGTTGAAACCAACTCACGCGGCCCATTTAATCGCAGTAGGGCAACTTCTTCTTGCGTCACAAAACTGGCTAGCTGGCCACTGGCTTCTTCACAGAGAGCTTGAGCCGATGTGAAGTCAGTCTCCACGTCCAAGACTACCAAGCAACGTCCGTCGAGGTCGCTGTGACATACTACTGAAGAAATGAATTTGACAAGTGACTACACGCGATGCTCTTGCGTTTGGTGGCACTTTCGTATAACCACCTCTCGTCCCACGAGCGATCGGCGCAATAATGGCGATGGAAGCCAACGCAAACCAAATCGTTGCCCGCATTGCCGAGATTTAAGATTCTGCTATGTGTTCTACTGCTAGAAGAGACAAGTGAGATTTTTCGCCTGCCCTCAGGCGGGCGACACCATACGAGAGCTCGGCGTGCGTGTGTTTGTGCGTCCGTCACGCTCCCAGATCTCGGCGTTGGAAAGTCGTAGAGAGACGAGCTTGGGCTCTACGGATAGGTCTCGACTTACTGATCATTCCGCTAGGAGAAGTCGAGATTCAAAAGTTTGAATTGCGCGCGCTACGGTAACCCGAAGGTCAAAACGCAAAACGGCTCTAGCTCGCTCGTCTTACGTCGTAGAGCGGCAATCGACACGTCAGGTGAAAGCCCTTGACGCTTTTTTGCATGCGGCTGCAAAAGTTTTTTAATTACGCAAACGCGCACCGTTGAGGACGCCATTTTCGAGATTGTGACACTAAAATCGCTCCAACTCGCTCACCTTGCGTTGTAGAGAGACGATCTCGAGCTGATTGGATAGCTCTCGACTCACTGATGATTTGTTCCCCCATCGGCCGAAACTCAAAGTTTTGAATTTCGCGAGTTACAGTCACTCGAAAGTGCAAAAGTACAAAACGGCTCTAACTCGCTCGTCTTATGTCGTGGAGTGGCAATCGACGCGTCAGGTGAGCGTGCTCGACGTGTTCTTTCATACGGCCGCAGAAGTTTGTTCAATTACGCAAACACGCACCGAGGAAAACGCCATTCTCGGGGTTTTTAACGAAAAGATCGCTCTAACTCGCTCAACTTGCGTCGTAGAGAGACGATCTCGAGCTGATTGGATAGCTCTCGACTCACTGATCATTTGTTCTGCCACGGTCAAAACTAAAAAATTTGAATTTTGCGAGTTACAGTCACTCGAAGGTGCAAAAGCACAAAGACGGCTCTAACTCGCTCGTCTTACGTGGTAGAGTGGCAATCGGCGCGTCACGTGAAAGCCCTCGGCATGCTCTTTCATGCGGCGGCAATAAATTTTTTCAATAACGCAAGCACGCACCGCAGAAAGCGCCATTCTCGAGATTTTGACACTAAGATAGCTCTTTGCTGCATGGACAGAAGTGCGACGCTGTTTGATTGCTCGTAGTGCGTTCTTTCGTGCTCTGTCAAACGTTTGCCACAACTTTTGCAAGTTTTTCTCATTTTTTTAAAAGCGTTGCTTGAAAGAGGGATGTTCTTGCCCTAAAAGCCAAGTCGCGCTCGAAATCAATATTGCTGTATGCAATACCTTCTTGCGAAGGGGAGCTCGTCAAGCGGAGCAACACGGGCGATGAGCTCTCGCATTCTCTGCAGAAAGAACGCAACTCCTTGCAATGTCAGTCAGAACACACACTCAACTTTTTAATGCTGGAGCTTGTTGGTGGAGAGAGAAGCAGTTGGAATGTGCTATTGCCATGTTGAGTGGAGGTAGCAACATTTTGCTTCGCTGCCTTCAATGCCGAGAATGTAATGAATGATTCATTGATGCCTAGTTACCACATTCGCCCACTTCTTCCTACAGGTATTTCGACCAGAGCAAACCGAGATGGGTTTTCCACGTTCTCAGGCAGCGTCAATTACACCTTTGGGAATGGAGATCGTGCAGCACATCGCTCATAACAATCAGCAAGAGCCATAATTATCTACCACTCGACGCTCTAGTGAATGCTCGGCAGACGTGCTCTAAGCTGTCGCCAGTTCCAAATGCGGTCGCCATTCAAGCTGTGCGCGCGCACTGACCCAACTCTGCTAACATTTTGCCATCCAGCATACGAAAAAAACCCACATTTCTACAGCATTTAAGCCAGAATGAGACCTGCAACGTTTCTAGCGCTGCTCAGCCAACTGTTGCCCAGCGCCATTGGATATTCGCAGAAACCCGTCAACTTCACAGCCGGAATCATATCGCCTACCTCGGTTCGCCTAGAGTGGGAGCATGACGGACCCCTTCCTCCAGGTACATGTTGGTGTCGGAGTCAATAGACCGCTGTAGGTGATGTCAACGTGTCCTACTATGCTGTGGTAGATTGTAGTATTACAGTACAACATACAGGGTGTCCCACGGTGGGTTTGGCAACTTTGTTTGCCAACTGGCAGGGGTTGAGTGGACCGATCGATTCGAAATTTTTGGTGGTTGTGCTACTAAGTTTAACTTAGGTGTCCGCCAAGTGAGTGAGAGGTTTGTCATGTTCAACTTGCGAAAGTGACACAGCCGAAAAGTCAAAGTACCGATTTTCGAGGGAAGACGGCACGGGAATGGCCGTCACTTGCGCAGGGTTGAACACTCCGTGAAGCGGCAACCGGCATTTGAAGGACAAGACAGCCACCTTTCAGATGATAAAAGAAAGGACTCTGTAGCCCAAATGATGCGCGAGATACAGCCAATCAAAGTAGTCCGCATTGTGCTTGCAGGCCTCTTGGACGGCGCTCTGGTGGGGGTTTTGCTCATAGCTGCCCTTCCTGGCACAATGAAGACAACTTTGGTTGGCTGTATTTCACGCATCCTTTGGGCTGCAGAGCCGTTTCTTCTATCGTCTGAAAGGTTGGTGCCTTGCCCTTCAAATGCCGTTTGTCGCTTCACAGAATGTTCACCCCTGCGCAAGTGACGGCCATCCCCGTGCTGGCTTCCCCCGAAAATCAGGACTCTGACTTTTCGGCTGTGTCATTCTCGCATGCTGCACATGACAAAGCTCTCACTTGCCAGACATCTAAGCTATACCCTTAGTAGTACAACCACCTACAATTTCAAGTCGATCGGTTCACTCAATCTCTGCTAGTTGACAAACAAAGTTGCCAAACCCACCGTGGGACACCCTGTAGTGTAGCATGGCATTACTATGCTATGCCACAATTCAGTCTGGGCTTGTAGGTATTTTTGAACTACATATGTTACAAATCAGGCTATTAGTAATTCATTCTTCAACTAATTGTAGTATAGCAAACAGATGCAGATTGGTCAATATGTTTGGAGTTTTCATCAGAAGAGAGGTCAAATTTTACTTAGGTATAGGGGGCCATACCCAACGAAGGACGACCCCACACACATATGTGTGGAGGGGGACCACGGGGGGAACAGGGGGTGAACAGTAGCTACTTGAAGTACTTCGCAAATAGCCCAGAGTACTTCAACTTAAAAACACATGTTTCTGAAGTACTTCGTGATTTTTTGAAGGCCTTCAAGTGCGGAAGGGGTAACTAAAAACCGCACTTATTTTTCGGGCGTCCAATTTTCCTCGTTTGAAGTACTCTGCGGTGCAGAAATTTGAAGTACTTCACAGAGAGTCACTTGCAGTACTCCGTAAGAAGCATCATCCCAGAGTACTCCAAACCGATCACAGAGTAATCGCGTGGAGTCCTTCGAAAGAGTTCGTGAACTACTTCGAATTTTGCCGCAAAAAACCACCCAAAAAAATGGACGAAAAATGAAGTGGTTCGAAACACCTAACATTTTGTAAGGAAGTACTCCATTTAGAAGTTTTGGCAAAAGTGAAGAACTCCACAAAATTTGTAGAGTACTCCGCGTGGTCAAAGCCAGGCTTGAAGTGCTTCAAAAGTGGGCTGATCCCCAGGTGATCCCCAGGTGATCCCCACCAGTTGGGCCCGGGAGGGGGGTAGTCCTTCGTTGGATACTATTCGTGTTGAAGTCCATATTCCATTGAGTCATATATGGTGCTATACTTGCTTTGACTTGACGCAACCTTGGATGTTTCTGGCACATGTATATATGTTACGTATACACAACATTACGAATTGTAGTACAGTACAAAGCATTTCCGGGCGGCATACTATGCTAATGCTACGTATACCACAATTATGGTTTGTTCGGCTGTACTATACTATGCATACCACAGTTTATTTTGATTCAGAGTAGGACACGTTGCATGGTGTCATTCGAAATCCAGCCCTTAACCATTGACTAAGAAAGTTTTAGTACGACGAGAACAATACAACGTCGCTTTTAAGCCTTTAACGTACCACTTCAGTTCACCAATACATCATCGGGACCGTGGAAGTAGGCGGCTCAGAAAGCGAGAACATACAGAGAGAATACGATACGAAAATTGCCTTAGTCACAATTGGCAGGCTGACGCCCAGTCGCTTAGGAGATTGGCCTGAGCAAATTTCTAAAATCTCCACACGCAGCAGGAAGTCCAATTAAAATGTATAGTTTCTATTCTGACTGGCATTGTAAAGAGTTGCTTTCTTTTCGCATAGAGTGCGAGAACTTGCCGCTCGTATTGCAAGCCCAGTCTTCGCAAGAGACAATGCTCAGCAATATTGAGTTCGTCCGGGATTTGGCTCTTACAGCCCGCTTTTACAGTCCCACTCTATGCTTCACCTCAAAAAGCGACAAAAAATTCAGCAACGTTTTGCCAAGCGTTTTTGAGACCGCATAAAGCGCATCACAAGCCTCAAACAAATTGTCGATTGTCGCACACTTCACTAACTAGTTAAACGAACTGATGGTTTTCTTATTGCATGCTTTAGCAATGTGAAATAAGCAAAATAAATTAGGATAGCCCATTGACGAGCGTTCCGCCACTATTCCCAATTTTGGAACGCTGATGGAACGCGGGCCTTAGACGGTCAAAACTCGGACCCCCCCCCCCCCCCCCCCCCCCCCTAGGACGCTGAAGTCTGGAACAGGGGTGACCATAGAAACTGATTTAGTTTCAGTTTCAGTTTCAGTATCAGTACCAGTTTTCTTTCTAGTTTCAGTTTCAGTTTCAGTTTCAGTAAAGAATTTTCTTGAGTTTCAGTTTCAGTTACTGAAACTGAGTTTCAGTATTAAGTACGCTGCTCGCGGCTGTAAAGCGCACGCGCAATCTCGCATGGATGCGTTGCTGCGCTGCTGATTACCATACATAAGGTGCATTCAAAGTTTTTTCGTCATTGTCAATCAAGCAAAGTGCCGAATCAACCTAAGATGAACCCAACATACGCCTCAAACACTGAAACTGAAACTGAAACTAGCTTCAGTAGTGCGCACTGAAACTAGTTTCAGTATTGCACTAATACCGATTCCTTTTGTTGAGTTTCAGTTTCAGTTTCAGTTTCAATATGGCTGACCATTTTAGTTTCAGTTTCAGTTTCAGTTTCAGTATATTTATAGAAACTGAAACTGAAACTGAAACTAGTTTCAGTTTCTATGGTCACCCCTGGTCTGGAACGCTCGTCAATGGGATGGAACACAAAAGAAGCTTTTAAATGATTTTTCAGTGCTGCTATTGTACGCAACACTACAGAGCCGTTATAATCCTCTAGTGTCGGGAACGTCGATTTCCACGGTGCGTGTTTTACTAATTAGAGAAGTTTGGTGCCTAAATATACCGAGTCGAGGCCTGTGCTTCAACGTGGCTTTGCGAAACGTAGCTTTGCGCTTCGAAGCAGCCTTGCAACGATTTTTTCGCCGACCAAACAGAGAACAGCTTTGAAAAGACTTACATAGTGTGACAATCAAATCAACCGCAGCAAATCTGTTTGGTGCCTAAGCCAAACCATAACCCAAAACACAACTAGATATTGCCGCGTCAGAACACGAAGCCTCTCTTCTAAGCGACTCCTTCCGATCGTCTTCACCGGTTCTACGTCGCCAACCAAGTTGACAACGCCCCTCTGTCCACTCTGGTTTTCGAAGGGCCACGCGTGCTGTATTTGCCCAAAGGTTGGTGCGGCTAAACGGATAACAGTTAACGCAAAAGTTGCATGTGCGTAGGTGCCGCCCCTACCAGAAAATACCCATCATCTCAAGACACGTATGGCAATGGTAGGAACGAAATGAATAAAATGGATGCCAGTCATCTAATGGGTGTCCCAAAAGTCCAGCCCCCCCATCCACAGCACGCTGTATAAAGGCTAGCGAAGTCATACTTGCACACATGGTAGCCTATTATGATTGCAACTCGGATGCAAAAATTCAGCACTCTATCTCAATCTATGCGCAAATGCGGGCGCAAAACGTAAAATTACTCAAATTCAACGCTCGCGTCGCCTTTGGTTGGCAACAGCTCGCGAATGGGGCGACATTTGGCAGCTGGCAAGATGCCATTCGAAAGAGAACATAATGAGCTTCAGAATGACGCAAGAATGACTTTCGTAGCTTTCGCCATCATCCCGCAGTGGACCGCAAATTCTGTCTGCCTGTCTTGGTTCTGCTGGCGACAGTCTTCTTCTCCATGGAGATGGCCTCCAGCAGGAGGAGGAGCATGGGCGACCGATTTTACGTTTTGTGCCCGCATTCGCGCATGGGTTGAGATAGAGTGCTGAATTTTTGCATCCGAGTTGCAAACATAATAGGCTACCATGTGTGCAAGTATAACTTCGCTAGCCTTTATACAGCGTGCTGTGGATGGGGGGCTGGACTTTTGGGACACCCGGTACTGATGAGGTCGCGTTGGCAGCCGAGTCTAAAACGAGACGAACGAAATCCAGCTTAAGCTCATCGTCTGAGACACAGAAGGAAAACCTAATACTGTTGATGTATGGATTTATAGTTGCCGTGTGATACTGTGTGTTTTGCAGACAATTCAGTACAATTTCCCAAGCCAATTTTCAGCGGAAGACTTCTACAGTCCCAATTTCAAGCACCGCGTCTCACAATATCAGACTAGCGATCCGCAGAAACGCCAGTACGGAATCATCGCCAAGATCAGCTGGAATGTGGATTTTTTGGATTATCCGAAAGTTGAAAGTGCGTGTTCCAACATACTGTAACTATCAGGTTACAAAGCGGCAAGGTTCACAGTTGCAAACTTGTTTTCCGCTTAATCAATCTTGGGCGCTTACGCGGTTTGAGGCATTCGTTTGTATCCGTCGATGGCGTGCTCTGCGCTTTGGTTGGTTTTTCAAAGCGTCAGAATACGCTTCCCAAATACACACATATAGGGGTATATGGGGTTTTCCGCTTAATCGCCCCGCCCCCACCCCACCCTACAGAATTAACCCTGGCGGTTACGTGGTAGTCGCTGGCACATAAATGCCCATTGGGGTTAATTTTTCGCCAGTGTCGTCCGTGCTGTTACTACAATGATGCAATAACTCGCGCATTTCTACAGAAACGTTGCCAATTGAATAGTTCTTTATCACTTTTATCAAGGAAACAGGTTAATTGGGCAGCAGAATTGCCTCTAGAGTTGTTTTGGCCAATATTCATATGGCTTAATGGGGAATTTTGCCGGCATGCAGCATCATTTATTTGACTGGCCGGCTAAAATCGACCACCTAGAAACTCCCATGGGAGTTTAAGTGCCGCCAATTGTACTTCACTGCAGTATCTCAAGATACGTAAACGCCCATGGGTGATTAAGCGAAATAAGCCGGTGCAGGTATCCTATGGGGAGAGGGAGGGCATAGGTGCGATCCAGAATTGGGGCAGGGGGGAGGGGTCTTTGGGGTTGGGGGGGGGGTTTCCGATCAGGAATCCGCTTCCTGATCGTCTCAAAATGGGGGGGGGGGGGGGTAAGACGCAAATATACCAAAAAGTGCCAAAAATTAGCTAGTTTTGCTCTACGATGGCGCAAATTTCAGAGAAAATGGCCAAAAATACGCAAAAATAGCGCCGTAGGAGAAAATTTTGACCAATTTTGGACTGATTTTAAGAAAATTTCCTTACTTTTTCCGGTTTCTTCTGGGTAAGAGGGGGGGGGGGGGGTCTGCGGATTGCCGGGGGGGGGGGGGTATCCTGAAATCCCGTCCGGATGGCCAAGGCTAGGGGGGGGGGGGTAACCCCCCCCCCCCCCCCCCCCCATCCCTCCCCCCGCATCCCTCCCCCCCCCCCCGCCCAAGCCCCCAAAATGGGGGGGGGGCCCGGGGGGGGGGGGGGGCAGTTAGACTGGGCAATAGAAACACGAATCGCACTCACTGCAGGTTACGAGGTCAAGTACCGGAAGCAGCATTCCAGTGATGAGTGGAAGACTGGGCAAACGTTCAGCGACAACCCAGCTTCGAGCGCCGTTTATGCAACGAACCTGGAACTGGGGACGAGCTACGAGTATATCGTGTTCACACGTTTGAAATGCGGCGTCACAGTGGTGACGGACTTCCAGTTCTTCGAACTCCCGAAAGGTACACCGAGCAAAGCGTTTAACGGGCTGTTTAACGTGCTATGGTTTGAGCCATAGACTAGTCGTTTGCACAATTTTGTTGATATTTTGCAGTTTAATTGACATGGTTGTCAGAAACACGAAAATGGGGCATACAGTATGTGCTCAAATATATCGAAACGTGCAGCTCGCGTTCAACGATGAAAGAGTAGGGAGAGCTAGATTCCGTGTGTGCTGCACGCTCCGAGTTCCTAAGACGATTCAACGAATGCTCGACGAGCTACGATTCGCAGATGGATTCAGAGAGTTGGCAGAGTGGCTGCAGCTTCAGAGGATTGAGGGCCTTCAGGCGCACTGGCCAGATAGGAGGCATTCGAGCCGTTCCGAATTCACAGTTTCTCAGTTGTCTTTCCTCCCCAAGTTGATTTCACAGATGTACGATTCCCAGACCAACTCAACCGATCACGCCACCCGACCTACCACGGAAAGCATGCGAATTCACCTACCGTAAGATCACAAACACACCGGCAACTGAAATGATTCTATGTAAAGTCGCGGCGAGACCCGAGCACTTCAAAACACAACAAGTATATACGATCGCAATATTCACAACTCGTCACGCGAGTTGTGACAAAATACGGGCTGAACTGTTACCAAGTAAGTCCATCTACACTTGCACCAGCTGCAGAATTCTGCTTTGCTGACTGTCCAGTACAGTAGGTACAGTTTAGCAAACGGACTATGCAACTTAAACGCTTCAATCAATTGTTGTCTGTCTAGAAACGATACTAACGATACTAACGATAACGATACAAACGATACTGTCATGTTACAAACGACTAGTTCAACAGGCACACCCGTCACGTCGCCAATGAAGTTGA
>JASAMZ010007147.1:0-14409 GCA_030248115.1 Linhomoeus sp. GSCO2_2 | reverse complement strand
CTACAGCCACAGTTTGAATCTGGCGGAAAATCACGCCCAGTACATTCCACCAAAGACCGGCCAGAAACCTACCGGCCAGAAACCTCCTATGCTTCAGCACACCGTCCGAGACGTCATACACTCACAGGCTTGGGCTTATTCGAGACCCTTAGGCTTGTGCTGACCAATCAACTCACAGCCTTAGGCTTACCCATAGTTTGAATCTGGCGGAAAAGTCACCGGCACACAGACCCGCCCTTAGGCTTAGGGGCCAGCAGCAAGGGGCCGGAAAATCTGCTAAGGGGCCGGAAAATCTGCTAAGGAGGCCAAAGAGCCGCTCCTTACTACTCACGTGACAGATGGCGCCAGGTAGAGTCGATGTCGCCGATTACGGATCCGATGAGATTTGCTGTTGCTAATTTCAAAATGAGTGTGGGTGTAACGTTTGAAGTTTGAAATTTTTCGACAAATCATCTCTATTTGCAATGTTACGGTGCTTACGGGGCATATCACGTGCTAAAGCACCGTAGTCTGCTGAATAGACGCCAACTGAGAGTATAAGAGCGCCGTTTTGAGAAGCGCTGCGATGCGACAGCATGGCGTAGGCGGGAAAGCCGCCGGATCGCGCGCAAAAACGTGCGAGCCGACCGAGGTTCGATCCTCGGCGACCCTTTTGCTTTTTTGCTGCGCTTTATTCTGGTTTTGTCATTTACGTGTTGACGCCGAATAACCAAACCACCATCGGCGTAGGGCCTTCTGGTTTCTCCACGTCAGCAAAATTGTTTACATTGGGTAACCTTAAATCTCTGTGTTCAATGCTACCGGTAGCGAGTTTCGTTGAAGACTATACCTACGCTCACACCACCACCCCGTCGATTGGCATCTTGTCGCACGATGGCGTCGATAACACCCAGCGAAGTGTTGGCGTCCGTTTGCGTTGCTGAGTCATCGTCGTAGTCGCGTCCAGTTGCTCCAAAAGTGGGCCTAGTTGTTTACGGAGCCTCAAAGCTCTGATAGTAGTGTTCAGACGCTAGCAAGTTTTCATCTTTGGCAAGTTTTTTTTGTTGGATGTGAGGATTTCACACAGCTAGAAACTTTAGATCAACGGCGTCGTATCATGCCGATAACATATAGCGAACGCGGCGATATCACTGATCACTTAGATCAGATGTACAGACAACCGTATCGTGGTAGTAGCTGCACTTGGTTTATAGCAGACTTTCTCAAGCTAATTGCTCCAGATGTGGCTAATGATGTGTATTAAGTTCACTATACTGTTCCCCAAGATGTGACAGACACAATGTATAGGTTGAACCTTTTACATACACAGCTTGTTCGCCGCGCCTCAGCGCGGCGAGGTGTATATATACGGATGACAATGTCTGTGTGTGTGTGTGTGTGTCTGTGTGTGTGTCCGTGGCACCGAAGTAAGATATGTGGCATATGTGGTCAAGTAGAGTCGAGGTCGCTGAGTATGGATCTGATGTCCGTTTTTGTTGCTAATTTCGCGTTTTCGAGATATTCACAATTGAAATTCAAAAATGTCAAAAATCGACTTTTTCACCCGATGAGCTAGTGACGAAATTTCTTCAGAAATGGAAAGAGCATAGACCGCGGATGATTTGTAACACAAAAGAATTTTTTTGTAAATGTGGAATTTAATAGAAATACACAATTGTTTGTCAAAATTTTATAAATTGACAAAAATAGAACGTCATTTATTGACGAATCTGAATGGAGAAATGGTAAGGCCGTATGTCAACAAGAATATTTGACATAGTTTTGCAGTTTTAATAAATCGCAATTTCGAGATATTTAGAACTAAAAACAAAAAAATTCAAAATTGACATTTTCGTCTGATGGGCTAGCGGCAAAATTTTTTCAGAAATGGAAAGGGCATAGGCAGCGGATAATTTGTAACACAACAGAATATTTTTGCAAATGTCATATTTAATAGAAATACGCAAATATTTGTCCGAATTCCATAAAATGACAAAAATAGAAAGTCATTTATTGACGAATGTGAATGCAGAAATGGTAAGGCCATATGCCAACAGGAATTTGTGACACAGTTATACAGCTTCAATAAATTGCAATCTTGAGAAATTTAGAATTAAATATTTTATAAAATGTCAAAATCGACATTTTCATCTGATGGGCTAGCGGCTAAATTTCTTCAGAAATGGAAAGGGCATAGACAGCGGATAATTTGTAGCACAACAGAATAGTTTTGCAAGTACTAAATTTGACAGAAATGTTCAAAATTTGACAGAAATGTCAAAATTTTGTAAATTGCCAAAACTTTTGTTGATTGATGAATGCGAAAGTAGAAAGGGCGTACGCCAAGAGGAATTCCTGATAAAGAACAACCGCACCCAAACTTTTGCCCAAGTTTTTTGTTGGATGTGACGTTTTCACACCGGTATGAAGCACCAGACAAACGGCGTCGTATCATGCCGATAACATATAGCGAACGCGGCGACACCACTGAGCTTTAGATCAGCTGTACAGACAAGCGTATCGTGGGGGATAGCTGCACTTGGGATTAAGGTAGACGTTCTCAAGACACTTTCTCCAGATACGGCTAACGATGTGTACAAAGTTCACTATACTGTTCACCAAAATTTGACGGACACAAGGTATAGGTTGAACTTTTTACACACACAGCTTGTTCAAGTCTTATACCTTACTTATACTATACCACCCCCAAATTTCGATTGTTATCTACATTACTATGCTAGCTACGCCTTTTGTCTGTCTGTAACGCTTGCCTTCCTAGCACTTCGCCACGCCGCGCTTCAGCACGCGCGCGCCTTCCTAGCACTTCGCCACGCCAAGCTTCAGCACGCGCGCGCCTAGACGCCAGCGGGACGCCAGCGGCGGCAATCAGCGGCTGCACGGCCGGCGCCGCCTGTTGCTGCCTGCCTTCAACGCAGGCGATCCCTGAACAGTACGGCAAAGGCACCGTCGCCGCTCAATCAGACTCGCTCCCCTTAGCTCGCATTGGATCTGGCGGCTCTCTACCTACCATTTGTTTTGCGCGGCGCTTTGTACGGCGGGTTCGCGAGGCAGTCAGCGCCGTTGGCTTGCAACAGGAGAGACTTTCTGCAACAGTACAAATCTTGCAACAGTACAGACGTTGCGACAGGATGGTCGCGCGAGGCGACCAGTGCCATTGGCTCGCAACAGGACAGATTTTGCAACAGGACAAATCTTGCAACAGGACAGATTTTGCAACAGGAAAATCTGCCCGCTCTCTATCATTTGTTTTGCGCGCCGCTTTGTACGGCACGTTCTCGAGGCAGTCAGCGCTGTCGGCGTGCAACAGGACAGACTTTCTGCAACAGGACAAATGTTGCAACAGTACAGACGTTGCAACAGGATGGTCGGACCAGTGCCATTGGCTCGCAACAGGACAGACAGACCTTCTGCAACAGGACAGATATTGCAACAGGACATCTTGCAACAGGACAGACCTTGCAACAGGACAGATTTTGCAACAGGACAAATCTTGCAACAGGACAGATTTTGTAACAGGACAAATCTTGCAACAGGACAGATCTTGCAACAGGACAGATCTTGCAACAGGAGAGACCTTGCAACAGGACAAACCTTGCAACACGACAGGCCTTGCAACAGGATAGATCTTGCAACAGGACAGACCTTGCAACAGGACAGACCTTGCAACAGGACAGGCCTTGCAACAGGTCAGACCTTGACAATGAACAGGACGGACGTTGCGGCGCGCGCACGAGCCGACCACCGCCGTTGGCTCACAACAGGACAGACCTTGCAACGGACAGACCTTCAACAGGACAGATTATGCAACAGGACATTACGGCTATTGACGACTACATTCCGTGCTATTCAGATCACACAAATTCTTCTGCAACAGGAAGGAACGGCTAGTACCTTACTTATACTTATACCAGCCCAAAATCATTTATTATACATACCTTACTTATACTATACCAGTCCCAGATTTCGGTTGTTATACTATACCTATAAGTATAATTATACCTGTAAATTTATACTTATACCGGACCACTGGCCGATTTTAAATTTATACCATGTGGACGACATAGTTCACTCCAGCAAAGCAACAGCAACTGTTGCATGTTGCATACCATTGGACTTCCTTTAGACTGAATGGCTCATATCTTGCTAAGAAGTGTATTTGGATGAGACTTTGTCTATTTTAGGCCCTTTCGGAGTGCAATACAGCTCAAAATTTTGTTGCGTATCATTCAGTGTGATGGTTTTATACCACGTTTTATACCACAAAGTATAAGTTAGGTATAAAACTGTAAATTATACTATACCAACTTCAAATATTTTCCTTGTACTATACCAATACTTATACCATGGTTGATTTGGTTAATTATACCTTACTTATACCTTACCAAAGGCTAATTTGAGATGTTATACCTTACTTATACCAGGTATAAGTAAGGTATAATGGTATAAGTATAATTTGCCATGGTATAACGTGCACACTGCCAGCGAGAATTTGTGACGACTGCGGAAAGATGTTTCGTGCGCCGATAAAGTGGGCCGTTGGCGCCCACGTGATTCAAAGCCATGTTCAACAGAATATGCCTTTGAAATCCAGCTGGAGCAATCCGAGTTGCTGTGATGCGTGCTCGGTGGAGTTCTCTTGCAAAGGCGCAGTGGCGAAACACATTCGTGATCATCACCTATCGCTGACGCCACTTTGGTGCTCGAGGAGACGTCAGATGGACTGCGACGTCTGCTCGCGCCAGTTCACTTCCAGCACCACCGTGACAGTTCACATCTATCGAATGCACCTCTCACAGAAGCCGTCCTTGACCCTCTGGAGAAGGCCACGCACCTGCGACGTCTGTTTGCAGAAGTTTGCATTTGCTGGTAGGTATTCACTCATGAACCACATCCACCGCCGACACACGCCGCTGACGCATCTCCAGTTTCCTACCTGGGCCACAGTACGTCAGTGCGACCTGTGCTCAGCACAGTTTACCCGCGTGTCTTACATGGTGCCCCACATTTATCGGAGTCACCACCTGTTGGACCCATTCACGCGCGTCGTCTATGGATCAAGGATGTGCGACGTCTGCCCTGCCCAGTTCTCCTGCAAAGGCTCCATGGTGAACCACGTCTACAGTCGTCACTTGTCCCTGAAGCCCTTTTGATGTGACGACGACGGCTGCGACTTTGCAACGGGCTGCCTTTACGCTATGCACAGGCACCAGTATCAGCTGCAGCTACTGCTCTTTGAAAAGGGACTCAACAGCTGCTGCGACACCTGCGGCCGACAAATGTTGCGCTCTACGCTGATGGCTCACTGCAAGGCCCACTTGGATTGGAGGAATGCCAGAGGCGCAGGCAGGGTGGTGTGCGACGAGTGCGGCATCTGGCTGTTCGAACGGTGCCTGACCAACCATATGGTGCGCCAACACCTCTATCCCACTGCCGCCAAACCTAAGAGGATGGTTTGCGACACTTGTGGCGCGACCATTCGATGGCACCAACTGGGAATTCACATGCTCGCCAAGCACGGAAGTGCCTCCTTCGACAAAAATCTGCGGATCTGCGACGTTTGCGTCAGCCCCCGGCGCTACCTGTCCATACATTTCGCGAAGGTTCATCTCGTGCGGAAGACCTGATGCGGTATAGCCCGTTGATGTGACGACAGCTGATGAACGTACATAGAGTGGATATTCTGCTCTGCTCAAGGTGAATCATCGAGTGAAACACAGACTGCCGTCGTTCATACACTGCCATGTTGTTTATGAATCGTGACATTTGCAGCATCTTGCTGGGTCGTGCGAGCGAGTCGGATGTTGAGTTGGTGAGCTATTGTCAACGGTGACTCTCTCCCACACGTTGCACCACTGCAACGCCCTGTGTGTTCTTGCTGTGCCTTTGGGGGTGGCGCGAGGATAATAGGATTCTATATCATTCATCCTCAGGGCGTACTATGAATGAGCCCATTCTCCAGACAGACAAGTCTGTGATTGGCAACGCGCAGGTCCGAATCGTATCACTTTGTTTAAGCCCTGTCGCAGACTGCCTGATCACATCATTTCACTGTATCAATCCCGCTGCTTATCCCGCGTCACAGAGTGCAGTCTGACCGTGTGGTGAAAGCCACGCCTTGCTCGCGGTAACTCGCTCGCAGACATCGCACTGCGACACTGAAACCTCACCCGATGTTGTAGCGTGGACTCTAGCAGCGTGACTCGAGAACGCGTCTTTCGTCATTGTGAGGCGCTCACAAGCGTCGCACTGCCCAAAGGCATACGATTTCATTATGTAGAACAGGGTGTTTCTCAGTAGACAGAGCACTTCAAAGCAACTAAGCTATGGTGCCTTACTCTGGAGACGACAAGACAGAAAGGACGCCAGCAACCAACTCTTGATGCTTTCCCAAATGATAGCCACCCCACTAGCCCTGGTGATTCCAGGTTGGTATCTTCGAAATCAATCCTTGAGTATGGAAAAGTCACATAGGCGAGGCGCGTCGTTCTTGGGCTTATCGGCTATGCATCACCACAGGCGTCTGCAATCTGAGCCGCAAGAGTTGCTTATGATGCAGATTAGTGTATTTGTCATTGCAGGAGTAGGGCAAGCACTTCATGCATTGAAGAATTCTTCTTCTGTTCTGTCACCAGCAATGGCCTCTGGACGTCTGTGGCAGTGCGACCTCTGTAGGCGCGCCATGGTAAACAAGCATGCTCTGTGCGGCCACGTGGAAAGAATCCATGGAAATTCATCAGACGGCTCCAATCTGTGGCAGTGCGACGTTTGCGAGGTCGTGAGGACAACGAAGTACGCAGCCACTGCTCACGCTTCCATAATCCACTCTTCAACGCTGCAAGGGCCTTCTGTGTTGCAGTGCGACATCTGCGATCGAGTGGTGGTGGACAAAGAAACTCTTTCTGGTCACGTGACCACAATGCACTCTTGGAGGCCGATCCGTTTCTCTGCGACTGCTCCATGACTAAACTGACGAACAAGTCGGGCTTACTGGCCCACATCAAACGGCGCGCACTCAACACCGCCGTAGCGGGCATCTGCGACGACTGTGGTGCGGTGTATCCGGGGTCGTCGAGGGCAGACTTGAGCACTCACATTTTCAGACGGCATATTGTGCCGTTCACAACCGCCGGGAGAAGGCCCTACTGTTGCGACGTGTGCTCGAGGTGGTTTTTGGCACTCCGCCCCGACGAAGTCGGCGGAGAGCAGTAGGCAACCGGAGGGAACAAGGTTTCTACGTGCTCGCTTAACTTTCGCTAGGAGTAACCTATTTTGAAACGTTTTTTTGCGTTCGATAGCCCTGGTGGATGCGCAGGCCGCGTGCTATATGAGAAAATTCCGGTAATGGAAAAATTTTTTGAAAATTCAAAAATTCAAATTTTTACTAAGTAAAAAAAATTGTTTGTGCTCCCATTTTCGCAAAACTTGATCAAAATGCACCATTTTTTCGCTCGGCCTCAGCCGAGCGAACCCTATCAAGAGCTCGGCGTGCGTGCGTGCGTGCGTATGTATGTAGGTACGTGGGTCACGCTCGCTTCGGGCTTAATAACTCGCTCGTCTGACGTCGTAGGGTGGAGTTTGAGACATCGTCGAGTAGCCTGCGGACTCCTCTCGCCATCTGAGTGTTCAAAACTGAAATAAGTTTTCAAACTCGCGCGCTACAGTATCCCAAAGTGGGGTCCATTTTAAGACAAAAGTTGACCGAACCTAGTCAAATCGCATATCAAAGTGAAGCGCTCGAGCTCCTGAGCACGAATCCGACAACCAAAAGTTTCAAAAGTTTAAACAGAGAGCTACAGTAACCAAAACGCGTCGAAAACTGGAAACGACACGCTTGCTTCGGGCTTAATAACTCGCTTGTCTGACGTCGCTGGGTTGAGGTCGACACATCGACGGGTAGCACATCGGACTACTCTCGCGAACTGTGACGTCGAAATAATAACAAGTTTTAAAAATTGCGCGCTACAGTACCATGAAGTAATGTCCGCAAAAAGTCAAAACTTCATAGAACCTAGTCGAATCGCATATCAAAATGAAGCGTTCGACCTCCTGAGCAAGAATCAGACAAAAAAAGTTTCAAAACGTCAATGAGAGGGCTACAGTAACCAAAACGCGATGAAAACTGCAGATTTTGGTTTGTTATATCTTGCCACTCGTGCGTTGCAGAGCGGCGGTCTTGACATCGCTGAAGAGCTCATTGCAAGCCAACATCAAATCATGCTCACAATTAACCTGTAGTTTTGCGCTAGATTCCAGTGTCTTTTTTTAAATTTAGTCTGAAAAGATGATTTTCTTGGTGTGAAGAATTAAACCCGAGCGATACCAATGTTGCGTAGCAAGACCACTCCAAAAAGTGTAGTCGCGCGGAGAGTCAAAGACGCTGCACGAAACCGGAAAGGGCCTTGCTACAATCTCAGTAAAAATTCAAAGCTCAAAACCACTCCGCCTTTTAAAAGAGACTTGTTGGATATGTTGTAGCTGTTAGGGAAGCGGGCCAGGGATTTCATTATTGGGAATTTTGGACGCAGCACAGACGGGTTACGGTAGATTCAAATTTTGAGAAACCGGTTCCGGCTGTTCAAAAATCATATCTCGCGATTTACTGGGCCGATCGGGCTGAGATAAAATTTCCGGACGGCGCCTAGATGTGCTCTTTCATTTAAGACCGAAACCGGCAAAATCCATCAAGGGACTCGGGAGTAATCCGGTCACAAAGGGTTTCCGTTCGGGACCAAATTTGGGGATTTTGGGATTTGGCCGGTTTTTTTCGCCGAAATGCGTGGTTCTACCGGGAAACGGACACCGCCAATCGCTTCTACGCTAAAATCTGGTCCGGAAACGTAATTTTCGTGTTTTCGAACTACCGTAACCCGGCCGTGTCGAATTTTTGAATCCCGCACTGAAATTTTCAAAATCGAGTTGACAGTTGGTTCGGGGGTTTTCGGGGTCGGGGAGTTCGAATTTCGCGTTAGTTTTGCGATTACTGTTCACTTTCGACCCTTTTCGGATGGTTTAGGGTGGGTTAGTGGCAAAAATTTGAAATCCCGGGGTAGTATTGAGGTGTAGCGCGGTGTAGCGGGACCGTCGAAACAAGTTCGGACCAATAGGTTTAGGGCCTTTTGACACCGGTTGTGTGCTTGCGAGCGCTCTTGGAGATGGCGAGCGCCATAACTGTTGCTTTGAAATGCCGCGGTGGTGTCGCCATTCTGTGCTTAGCGAACTCGGCCTCTTTGCCTGTTTCAGAAGCGCCATCTATTAGCGCGCTTCTTTCCCGCTCGGTGCACAGATGCGTCCTTGTGCGAGCGGCTGACCATTTGCCAGTGCATGGCCGTCGTTGTCGCGATGAAGCCGCCGCGCGTGTGTGCCTCAAGCTGATACGCCACGTAGCACGCAATGAGCGAGCGTACGAGCGAGCGGACCGCCGGAACGATGGAAGTAGAGGTGTTGGCAATTAGGATTCGATAACCTATAACCTATAACCTATAACCTATAACCTAAACAATTCGATAACCTTGGTCTCAAAATGCGCAGGAATGCTTGAAAAGCATTGTAGATGCATTCTCTGTGGTCGCAGAGCACGCCGCTTCAAGATCCGTTAGGAAAATTGTCCCAAAAGGGTACCTTTGGAGTTTTATCGTGAAATTCCAAAGAAGAACCCTCTCGTTATTATCGAATGCTACCTCCTCGTGCCGAGAGTGGGTAATTTACGCGCCTGCTCATATTTTCTAACAGCCGACCGTTTCTCGAGCTTCAAAGCACCTACGGCGACGAAAACTGGACAAACTGTGTAGAATTCTATGGAAAACAAGGCTCCGTCGAGAATCCGAAAAGTTTACGAATTGTGCCCAAATTCCATTTATGTGCACTTGAGTAATTTCGGTTGTTTTCGCGATTGCCTGTACGCACGTTTGTTAAAAGTTACTTTCAAATTTGGATTTCGGCACTACGAGAAGTGGCTGTTTATTCAATCGACACAAAATGGAAACCACTAGCGAATTGCGTTCTTCGTCGCGAATACCCTAGAATCGCTTTTCAAACAATCTACACTTCGAGTTGCGCCGAAGAAGGGCTACGGTTGGTTGATTTCGGGCCAAACTTTGCGAATCTTGACCCGAAAAGCGAAAACAACGCCAGATTCGGAATCAGCGACCTCTTAAGCACCGAAATCGACACTACCATTGATTTCGTCCTCCGGGTCGGTCAAGATTAAAATTTTGGACGTGGCCGGGGTGCTGTTGCCGAATTTTTAAAATTGATTTCGGATCAGTTTTCAACGGGGAACGCGTGGTGCAGTCCATTTATTCAACTACACAATAATCGTGCGTCGCTTCACTCGCCTGTTGCGCGATTGTAAAATCCGAACGTACGCAATATCTCACAAATGGGAATGAATTTAGAAAATCGGGTCACATATTCGTGATCTGCGTCGAAAACCTGGAACATATCCAAATTCAGCTTCCTATAGTCTGTTCAAGAAAGGCAGAGACTGAAGGTTATTTGAGTCTGCAGACTTAGTGCTTCGGGACACCCAAATGATTTATGCATCGTTGGATACCCCTGTCGGAGTTTGTTGGCGCGGTGCGTGTTTTGCCATAATCACGCAACACGCACTGGTTTGGGGCGCACATAAAAAATTCGAGGTTTTGTACAGGGTGGGCGATTTTGATAATTTTTACACCAGTTATACCTAAAGGTGTCCTGATATCACATTTCAAATGTCAGCAAAATCGGTTCACCACAGCGTTAGTTATGGCCTGCCGCGTACACCCTACTTTGGCCCAAAGTGGCCAAAATCGCCGAAATCGGTCAAAAGGGTGCACTTTTTTAATAACTCAAGAAAGAAACGGCCAAATTTCTTTAAACTTTCTGTGTGTTAACTAGAATCAATTGTCTACCCAATAGAACAAACCCCATCTCATTCGGTCGCGACACGCTCGAATGCGACTCACTCGACTCACTCACGACTCGAATGCGCCCCAAACCAGTGCGTGTTGTGTGATTATGGCAAAACACGCACCGCGCCAACACACTCCGACAGGGGTATCCAACGATGCATAAATCATTTAGGATTCCCGAAGCACTAAGTCTGCAGACTCAAATAACCTTCAGTCTCTGCCTTTCTTGAACAGACTTTAGCACCAGCGTAGTGCGAGATAGCTAAGATCGTTAAATCCTAAGATCATGATCCTCAGGTCTTGGCGGTGGTAATTATAACGTTAACATCATCCGCTGCGCCTCCCAGTGATTCTGACGCTTCACGGTACTTCCCCTTGCTTCATTCTGTTAGGTTATGGATTTTGCAGTTTAGGTTATCGATTACCTTCAATCTACGAATTCCAATTGAGGTTATTGGGTGTTGGGGGTATTCGATAACCTGGTATAACCTACCAGGTTATTACCAGGTTATTTTAAGGTTATAGGTTATCGAATCCTAATTGCCGAGGTGTTTCAGGTATATTCGGACAATGTCGCGCCACTTTTGCGATTCTTCGTCTGTTTCGGTCCTTTTTGGCACTCCGCCCCGACGAAGTCGGCGGAGAGCAGTAGGCAACCGGAGGGAACAAGGTTTCTACGTGCTCGCTTAACTTTCGCTAGGAGTAACCGATTTTGAAATGGTTTTTAGCACTCCGACCCCAAAAGGGGCGGAGTGCTATAGTGGAGCTGCTACCGATCAAGACTTTTGCCACTCACTTTCGTGCCTCATTTCTCATCCGATTTGGACGGGGTTTTTTAATCGATAGCTCTCGAGGGATAGTAGGGGTGCTCGGGCCTTCGTTTTTTTCGCGTGGTGGAATAATTTTGAGAAAAATTCAAAAATTTGAATTTTTACTTACTGAGAGGGTGTTCACTCAGCTGGAATTTCTGGAATGGTGGGCCGATTTTTACGCCCTTTGGGTATGTTATAGCCCTCGACGAGACAAAGAGGGGAAAAAAATCCCGACCCTCTAGGTCGACGCGTTCTCGGGTTACGGTAGCCGAAAGTGGTTTTTTGACAAAAATTTCCCTTTTAAAAATCCTAGTAAATCAGGGAGTTGTTGGATCCGGCCAGATATCTCCAATCGGCAAGATTATCATGTTCTCTTTCATTTAAGATCAAAATCTCTGAAATCCGCCGCGGAAATCTTGAGTTCCGATTTGGCAACGGGTCGCCGTCGGAGGCCGAAAATGCCGATTTTCGACTTTCGGCCGTTTTAGCGCCCGGTTGCGCTGATTTATGGCCAAATGGACTGCACCACGCGATTCCCCGTTGAAAAGTGATCCGGAACTGCGTTTTACAAATTTTTTTCGGCTACCGTACCCTGGCCGCGTCCAAAATTCGGATTTCCACCCCCGAGGACAAAATCAATGTTGAAGTGTACTTCGGTGCTTTCGAAGTCGCTGACGCCGAATCTGGCGTTATTTTGGCGTTTCGGATCAAGATTCGCGAGTTTTGGCCGAAAATCGACCTACCGTAGCCCTACGTCGACGAAACTGAAAGTGTGGTGATTGTACGGTTGAAGTGTCGATTCTAGCGTATTTCGCGGCGAGGAACCCGAATTCGCTATTGGTTTCTACAATTTGTGTCGATTTTGCCTTCAAACAGCCACTTTCCTAATGCCAAAATTCAAATTTGAATGCAACGTTTACCGTACTCTCCTCAAACTATGTTGTAACCCAAATTTGCGCGCGCATTCAAACTTCACAATTGAAGGAAATGCAGTGTGGAAAGGCGGCGTGGTAAAGTAAGCATTTGCGCATGAACTGTCAATTCTTCCCGTCCAAAATGGCAAGGCGAGTCTGCGATTGGCGCAGCCCCGAATCTTAGCTGCCGGCTACTGGTTGAATCGAAGCGAAATGGCGCATTTTGGACTCAATTCGGCCTGGTCTACAGGATTTCGGTGGAGTTCTGCTGCGCGCCGGTAGGTGGAGGGAATACGCGTACTCTGAAAGTCGCGCGCGGGCGGAATTTGTGGAGAACCTTTGGGCGGAAATCGGCCTTATTTCTCAAGATAAGTGAGTGGCGGTCTGCTTTCTCCCGTTCGGGTCGGAGTGCTTCACTGCAGGCTCTAGGTCTGGTATTCCAGCAGTGCTCAGGAATGTTAGGAATGTACCTACGTCACAGCCCGAACAATGGGGGCGGATGGATACAATGGGGTCGGCTCGATACAATGGCTCGATACAAAGGGCAATTAGCGGCGGAGAGCGAGAACCGGTCCGACCCGTTCGGGACAGAGCGAGAACCGGTCCGATCCGTTCGAGACCCAACCATGACGATTCGTAGCTACCCGTTCCGTTCGAGACCCAAACATGACGAGAACCGGCCCTGATCCGCGTGTCGACCCGTTCCGCTCGAGACCCGTTCGAAACGACGAGAATCTACGGTATCTGCGGGCGACTTAACGGCGGATTTGCGTCGACCGTTCGACCGTTCTGGTGGTGCAGTTGGTAGCACGCCTCTTCCAGAACAAATCTGGTTATGCAGAGGTAACCTGGGTTCGAGTCCCAGTCAGAACGTTAACCTTTTGCTACCAAGAAACGACTCCAATTCTTTCCCGAACAAAGAACCCAGACAAGCGATCAGTGCTGAATCTTCCCGGCAGAGCGAAGAATCAAAATCTCGTGATCGATCGAGGTAAATCCCAGCAGCTAGTAGTAGATCAAAGTCCCCTGATTACCTTATTCCACCCAAATAGCACGCTTACAGCAGCCAACCAACACAAGTATACAGTAACTCACTCTATTAATGCACATACAGTAACCCACCATAACAACAGCTCCAGTGATTTGCTTATTAAGTACATTTACAATATCTTATTCCATAACGCCTATTAATTGGTCTATTATCACACCAAGCAATTAGCACATCCAGAGATTAGCCTAATTAGGCTAGTTCTGGTGGGTTTTGAAAGCCCTTATAGCGCTTGTTTATGGCAGGTTGTATGCTGCTGTAAGACAGTGTCACATGCACAGCGCCATAGTCAGTTCACCAAACGCCATAACTGGAACGCATCGGTACGCCAACAGAAGAGCCGCACCGCCCATCACCTATATTCGTTCGATACTTAGTCCATTCCAGGCGGACACAGTGGAGAACTCCGTTGGATAGGAAGAGAGTGTTCACGTTGATGTTGGTATCGAGCTTCTCTGAGAATGTGATGGTCAGATTAGAGATCCGCGATTCTCCTTCACAGCTGGCGGCTGGATGACGTGGTCGTCAAAAGTGGAGCTTCTTGGGCTGTCGATCTGAAGTTTACAAATACTGTCTCTTGGTACACCAAAAGGATTGCCGGCATTACCGCAATGAAGCCATGGCCATTTGCCAGATGGGAGCGGGAGGGGAAGGGGCCGCCCTTACCTCTTCAGAGGCCCCAACACTGTAGCGAGCATTGAATAGAGGGTGGTATTCTTTCGTCCGCTTTCCTCCACTTTTAC
>JASAMZ010007146.1:0-10313 GCA_030248115.1 Linhomoeus sp. GSCO2_2 | reverse complement strand
CACAAACGGACTACGTTTTATGGCAAAAATGGCCAAATTTGGAAGTGGTCTCAAAAACCAGGTCCCCCTCCAGCACCCCCCTCCCATATTTGGGGGGGGGGGGGGAGGCACTCAACGAGTTATGGAATTTTGAAATATAATCACGTATTTCTATTAAATTCCATATTTGCAAAAAATTTCTCTTGCATTACAACTTATCCGCAGTCCATGCTCCTGCCATTTCTGAAGAAATTTCGCCTCTATATCATCAGGTGAAAAAGTCGATTTTACACATTTCCATATTTTGATGAAAATATCTCAAAATTGCAATTTTTAAGAACTGCAAAACTATGTCACAAATCCGGATTGGCATACGACCTTTCCATTTCTGCATTCACATTCGTCAATAAATGACGTTGTATTTTAGTCCATTTATGCAATTTTGACAAATAATCGCGTATTTCTATTAAATTCCACATTTGCAAAAAATTCTTTTGTGCTACAAATTGTCCACGGCCTATACTCTTTCCATTTCTGAAGAAATTTCGCCGCTAGCTCATCAGGCAGAAAAGTCGATTTTCAACATTTTCAAATTTTAATTGCGAATATCTCGAAAATGCGAAATTAGCAACAGAAACGGACATCGGATCCGTACTCAGCGACCTCGACTCTACTTGACCACATATGCCACATGTGTTACTTCGGTGGGACGGAAACACACACACACACACACACACACACACACACACACACACACACACACACACACACACACACACACACACACACACACACACACACACGCACGCACGCACGCACGCACGCACGCACGCACGCACGCACGCACGCACGCACGCACGCACGCACGCACGCACGCACGCACGCACGCACGCACGCACGCACGCACGCACGCACGCACGCACGCACGCACGCACGCACGCACGCACGCACGCACGCACGCACGCACGCACGCACGCACGCACGCACGCACGCACGCACGCACGCACGCACGCACGCACGCACGCACGCACGCACGCACGCACGCACGCACGCACGCACGCACGCACGCACGCACGCACGCACGCACGCACGCACGCACGCACGCACGCACGCACGCACGCACGCACGCACGCACGCACGCACGCACGCACGCACGCACGCACGCACGCACGCACGCACGCACGCACGCACGCACGCACGCACGCACGCACGCACGCACGCACGCACGCACGCACGCACGCACGCACGCACGCACGCACGCACGCACGCACGCACGCACGCACGCACGCACGCACGCACGCACGCACGCACGCACGCACGCACGCACGCACGCACGCACGCACGCACGCACGCACGCACGCACGCACGCACGCACGCACGCACGCACGCACGCACGCACGCACGCACGCACGCACGCACGCACGCACGCACGCACGCACGCACGCACGCACGCACGCACGCACGCACGCACGCACGCACGCACGCACGCACGCACGCACGCACGCACGCACGCACGCACGCACGCACGCACGCACGCACGCACGCACGCACGCACGCACGCACGCACGCACGCACGCACGCACTCACGCACGCACGCACGCACGCACGCACGCACGCACGCACGCACGCACGCACGCACGCACGCACGCACGCACGCACGCACGCACGCACGCACACACACACACACACACACACACACACACACACACACACACACACACACACACACACACACACACACACACACACACACACACACACACACACACACACACACACACACACACACACACACACACACACACACACACACACACACACACACACACACACACACACACACACACACACACACACACACACACACACACACACACACACACACACACACACACACACACACACACACACATACACACACACACACACACACACACACACACACACACACACACACACACACACACACACACACACACACACACACACACACACACACACACACACACACACACACACACACACACACACACACACACACACACACACACACACACATCGTCATCCGTATATATACACCTCGCCGCGCTGAGGCGCGTCGAAAAAAGTCGATCTTCGACATTTCCATATTTTGATTGGAAATATCTCGAAATTGCAATTTTTAAAAACTGCAAAACTATGTCACAAATTCTTGTTGGCATACGACCCTTCCATTTCTGCATTCACATTCGTCAATAAATGACGATGAAATATTTTGGTCAATTTGTGCAATTTTGACAAATAATCACGTATTTCTATTAAATTCCACATTTGCAAAAAATTTCTTTTGTGTTACAAATTATCCGCGGTCAATGCCCTTGCCATTTCTGAAGAAATTTCGCGGCTAGCGCATCAGACGAAAAAGTCGATTTTCGACATTTTCGACTTGGCCACATATGTCACACACCTTACTTCGGTGCCACGGATGGACGGACGGACGGACGGACGGACCGGACGGACGGACGGACGGACGGACGGACGGACGGACGGACGGACGGACGGACGGACGGACGGACGGACGGACGGACGGACGGACGGACGGACGGACGGACGGACGGACGGACGGACGGACGGACGGACGGACGGACGGACGGACGGACGGACGGACGGACGGACGGACGGACGGACGGACGGACGGACGGACGGACGGACGGACGGACGGACGGACGGACGGACGGACGGACGGACGGACGGACGGACGGACGGACGGACGGACGGACGGACGGACGGACGGACGGACGGACGGACGGACGGACAGACAGACAGACAGACATTGTCATCCGTATATATACACTTCGCCGCGCTGAGGCGCGGCGAAAAAACTGTGGCACCACGTTGGCATCAGTGCAGACTTGAGAGCGTTTGCGCGACAATGTGCACTGGATAGTGAAGTGCCGCTAGACATTTAGTCGACACTCTGGTCTGGTAGCGGCGCAATTGATCTTGGATTTGTAAATCTTGCGTTTTGAACCTTTGTGTTACTGTAGCTCGCGATATTCAAACTTTTGAGTTTCGACCCGTAGAAGAACAAATTATCAATGAGTCGAGAGCTATCCAACAAACTCAAGATCGTCTCTCTGAAAGAGCACGTCGAGACCTTTTAGTTGACCTGTCGCACGCCGCTCTACGACGTAAGACGAGCGAGTTACAGCGGTTTTCCGTTTTGACTATCGGGTTACTGTAGCGTGCGCAATTCAAAGTTTCGAATTTCGAGGTCTCTTATCAACATTGCCAGTGAGTCGAGACCTTTCCGTGGAGCCTATCCTTTCTACGACTTACCAACGCCGAGATCTGAGAGCGTAACGATCGGACGAACGGACGCACGCACGCAAAGCTCTCGTAGGGGTTCGCCCGGCTGAGGCCGGGCGAAATAATCCGGCGCTGGAATTTTTCAAAGAGAATTTATTACTGAAAGCTCGTTTGCACAGAGAAAGGAGAACAATCAGAGACGACTGGGCAAGCTCAACCAACGAGGGACAACTTCTGGGTGGGCCGCCTTGAATAGCGCGCGAAGAGGCGCGCCACCCGTCTCTGTCTTTGTCGTGTTGGTACCGAAAGACGCACATGCTCTCGAATTAAACTCGAGTCAAAAGCGAGAAACAAGCGGCACCGTGGGCACACTTACAAAGTGCGATAATCCATGGACGCGCTCTCTAATCAGTTGCAACTCTGCTGTTGGCGATGTTTGCGGCTGCTACTATCCGGGCCGGCTGAAAATGTTGTTTCCAATTCGGGTGGTGTTGTAGCAAAAAAAGTTCGCGGCGCTCGCGTTTGCGTTAGTCGAGTCACCTTGAGTTCTATGTTATAAACGTTACACAGCACACAGTTGAGACGATGTTCGCTGTGCGATAGCTTCATCTAACAAAAGTGCTGAATAGTTTCGGGCGAAACAATATTTCAATGTGTTTCTTAGGGGCGAAACTGTGTACACCTGGAGGCCCGACATTAGTTGGAGATACGAAACTATTCTGTCAACCTATCCTCTATTGGGGCTTAGTATCTGAATGAGTGCCTCAAAGTTCTCAATGAGTGCCCCCAAAACTCTGAATGAGTGCCCCCATTATTATTTAATCACAGTGTGGATGGATCGGCGCTTCCTCGTCTATGGAGATTGGAGGGTCGATATACCGGGTAGTTCTCTGTATCTCCAAGCAGGATTTTCCTTTGCAATCAAGCTATGCTTAGGCTCGCCTTGCCCCCATAGTGCACAACAAGTGTCATTCGACGTCGCAGTCTAGCAGGTCGAAGCTTAGGCTTAACGCGACCGGTGACCGACTTCAGAGGGTGTGCCCTGAAGCTGGTGGTCGCGCTAAACCTCAGTTGAGTTGAGACTCGCCAGGCGCTACGTCGACAGAGTTTTAGTGCAAACTGTAAGTGGGACACACAATCCTCCATCTACTTCACCCCATGCTTAGGCTGGCTGTGCTCAACAGGCGATGCACACGACCGCAGCAGTAGCGCGCCCCTGGACCCTCGAGCACAGCTATTGGCCAAAGTTGTTCAATGCCAAACAAATGTAAAATTTCAAGAGAATATACCCGTCCTACACCTACACAGATGTGTGAAGAGTTGATTTTTGATAAGGTTGACTTGCTTGCTGCAGCGCAAAATGGGTAACACCGTTATTGTGGTATTTGCGCATCCGAGTAATATTTCAGTCGCAAAACGACAGCTTTGAGGGGAAACTATGTAGGCATCCGAAGTTATTAAAGCATTGATCAACGTGCTCTCAACGGCGTAACTAAGTGGAGACCCGAAACTATTGTGGCAACCGATCACCAAGCTTTAGAAAGTGGCTCATGCGTCGTTGCTGCATCAGCAGACTAACGTTTCTAGTGATGGCCAAATGGCTGATTATTGCCACACTATTGGCGATTGTGTTGATTTACGTGTGGCTTAACATTGGCAAAATTCATGTCAGAGTTACCTTTGCACCCAACTCACCTTCGCCGCCCTCGAGAAGCACCGACCTAGAAAGAGGCAGGGAAGAGGATACTCCGATAGAAAACCTCCTGTTGAAGACGGCATACGTGTTGACAATCAACGGGGAGGATATACTCCGAGTCCACGTGCTGAGGCAGCGCCTGTGCCACGCGAAGCTAAAGGCTTTCCTGAAAATCGCAGGTACATATTTCGGCGAAACTGGGTACGTATGATCAAACAAGCTTTGCCTTTGATTAACAAGCTGTTTTAAAAAAGTTGAGTTGTTTTATTAATACAGAGTGGTTTGTGAGTGTTTTAAAGTGGAAGAGTAAAAGAGTGGATACTTCTGTAAAGTATTTCGAAGCCCTTCCGATATGACGCGCGCCCGCCCGGAGTCCACTATTCATGAGCTACTGCTGACACGCTCCTTTCTGAGGGGTTCTTGCAGGGCAACATTGGGATCGCCCGGGATTAATTTTTTGAGCAAGACGCACGCATTTCTTAGCGGTTGTTGCAAGGCAACATTGGGATCGCCCGGGATTAATTTTTTTAGCAGGTAAAGTTGTTCGTAAGACAAGGGTTTAAAAAACAAAAGTATTTCTTTAGGAATGACCGTTCAACAACTGCCTCAACGTAAGCTTTCAAACGGTCGAACGAATGCCGCTCTACAACGTAAGACGAGCGAGTTAGGGCCGATTTGCTGTTTGAACCTTCGAGTTACTGTAGCCCGCGAAATTCAAACTTTCGAATCTCGACTTCTCTTAACGGAATAATCAGTGTGCCGAAACCTATTCAACAAACTCAAGATCGTCTCTCTACAACGGAAGACGAGCGAGTTTTAAAAGTTTCACGTTTTAAACCTTTGGGTTACTGTAGCTCCCGAAATTCAAACTTTTGAGTTTCGGCCAATAGAAGAACAAATGATCAGTGAGTCGAGAGCTATCCAACCAACCCAAGATCGTCTCCCTACGACGCACGCTGAGCGAGTTAGAGCGATTTCTATGCTACAAATGCGAGAATGTCGCTTTTCGTGTTGCGTGTTTGCGTAATTAAGAAAACTTTTAATGCCAAGCGAAAGAGCACGTCCAGACCTTTTAGTTGACCTATCGCACGCCGCTCTACGACGTAAGACGAGCGTGTTAGAGCCGTTTTGCGTTTTGGACCCTCGGGTTACTGTAGCGCGCGCAATTCAAACTTTTGAATTCGAGTTCTCTTATCGGAATTATCAGTGTGCCGACATCTATTCAACGAACTCAAGATCGTCTCTCTATGACGCAAGACGAGCGAGTTAGATAAGTTTTGCGTTTTAAACCTTTGGGTTACTGTAGCTCCCGAAATTCAAACTTTTGAGTTTCGACCAATAGAAGAACAAATGATCAGTGAGTCGGGAGCTATCCAACCAACCCAAGATCGTCTCCCTACGACGCACGCTGAGCGAGTTAGAGCGATTTCTGCCTTAAAAACGCGAGAATGTCGCTTTTCGTGTTGCGTGTTTGCGTAATTAACAAAAGTTTTAATGCCAAACGAAAGTGCACGTCGAGACCTTTTACTTGACCTATCGCGCGCCCTCTACGACGTAAGACGAGCGAGTTAGAGCCGTTTTAAGTTTTGACCTTCGGGTTACTGTAGCGCGCGTAATTCAAACTTTTGAATTTCGAAGTCTCTTAGCAACATTACCAGTGAGTCGAGACCTATCCATAAAGCCCAAGATCTCCTTCCTACGACGTTCCAACGCCGACATCTGAGAGCGTTACAGACGCACGAACGCACGAACGCACGGACGATAAGCTCTCGTAGGGGTTCGCCCGGCTGAGGCCGGGCGAAAAAAGTGGGTTACGCGTTGGCGGTTAGAGTGGCTGTGGTTCAGAAGGGTGTAATTTACTGTGCTTTAGAACAGATAGCTGTGAACTATTTTTAGCGTGTTTCGATGCAGTATTAGGTAATTAAAGTACGTCCAAACAAGCTTTGTCCAAAAACTGTGGCACCACGTTGGCATTAGTGTATACTTGAGAGCGCGTGCGCGATAATGTGCACTGGATAGTGAAGTGCCGCTGGATATGTACTTAGTGGACAATCTCTCGCGGGGTATCGCCGCAACTGGTCTTGGATTTGTTCGTGGTACCTGATCCACATATGGATCAGAAGAATCGCCGCAGGCACACTTTGAGCTTATAATTGTGGCAACTGGATCAGCGAAATTCGCCGCAGGCACACAGTGAATAAAAGCGTATAAATGAGATGACGCCCTATTGAAAAGGGTATAAATGGGACGACGCCCTATTGAAAAGGGTATAAATGGGACGACGCCCTGTGGGCTCAGGGCCTGATGCATCCACACAAATTCCGATGCATCCACACAAATTTGTTGAAGTTCAAGCTGCTTGAAAATGTCGAAATGTAAAATACTGACAAAAAGCTTGAAAATATGCCTAAATTTATTAATTATAAAATCTAGAACTATTTGCTAAATACTTGGCAGACTATGCCCGACGCAACTATGTATGCAAAGACATTTTGAAATTTAAGCTATTTGAAATTGTCGAAATTTGGGAATTTTTACAATACTCAAAAAAAATATCCTTAATTTTGATAATTATAAAATCTGAAACTATGTATTGGTTAAATGCTTGGCAGACTGGTTCATGCAATCGTGCAAAGAAAGTTTGAAATTCAAGCTGTTTAATTGTCAAAATTTGGGAATTGTGACAATGCCCTTGAAAACATCCATAACTGCGTTAATTATATAATTTGAAACTATTTGCTAAATACTTGGCAAGCCATTGTTCATTGCTCTTTGCTACATGATTGCTCTTTGCTACATGCAGAAGTGCGACACGGTTTGATTGCTCGTAGTGCTTGTCAATTGTTTGCCAAAACTTTTACAAGTTTTTGTCACTTTTTTAAAAGCGTTGCTTGAAAGAGGGATGTTCTTGCTCTAAAAGCCAAATCGTGGGTCAAATCAATATTGCTATGCGATACCCTCTTGCGAAGCGGGTGCTCATGAAGCGGAGCATGCGGGCGATGAACTCTCGCACTCTCTGCAGAAAGAACGCAACTCTTTGCAATGTCAGTCAGAATACAAACTCAACTTTTTAATATCGGAGCTTGTTTCACATGTTTCGAATAGTTGCTGAAATCTGATACAGAACGCGGAACACCAGCATAATACGCTCTACCGCGCAAGATACATAGAACGTAACTTCCAGACTTACTGTAGCACGATTGAAGGCAAATGCCTGTGAAGCATTGACGAACAGCTGCCAAGCTCTTGAAAAAACACAAGCGCATCGTACCACACATTTCAGGATTCAAGGTCCCGCTGCTGCATAGATCTCAGCATGCGCTGCAACGCACATATGAGTGCGACTCCAGTTGCAGTTACGCCAGTTTCGCTCTTGACTTCGCTTTGGCCAACACCACCTATGCTGCAAACGCTTTGAAATACGGTGCTCAGCTGGGCATTAGCTCTTTTGGTGTTACACCTCACGGCATGACTGAACTAGCGAAGAAGGAACCCGTCTTGTTTGTCGATATCCCCGAGATTTTTGACCTTCGCTTGGCAGAGGGGCGCATAAATATGCACAAATTGATCGTCTGCGGAATGCCGCTCCGTCTGCTGACCGACTGGCAGCAACTGGTGCAGTGGATAGAAGTGTGGCAGGTTGTTTGACCGCAGTTTCTTGCTTTGGCTACATGACGTTTAAACAAGGCTCGCGTTTGGCCAGACATGCTTCGCCCGGCCTCAGCCGGGCGACAACCTACCAGAACGCGACGTGCGTGCGTTCGTCCGCAACTGCACTGGGCGTTTCGAAAGTCCAGAATCAGCCCCCAATCCACAGCAAGCTGTAGGAAAGCTAGAAGGGTGAAACTTGGAGATATGTTAGCCCAATGTGTTGACACATCTGACACCAAATTTTAGCACCCTAGACCCATTCGTGGTAGCTCGAAACACAAAATTGGTCCATTTTAGAAGACTTACTGGATTGTATCAGCCACAACTTGTGCTGCACCGCAGCTACTGTGATGCGACTTGCACCACTGTGAAGAGGAGACATGATGTTTTTTCGCCGCGCCTCAGCGCGGCGAGGTGTATATATACGGATGACAATGTCTGTCTGTGTGTGTGTGTGTGTGTGTCCGTCCGTCCGTGGCACCGAAGTAAAATATGTGACATATGTGGTCAAGTAGAGTCGAGGTCGCTGAGTGCGAATCCGATGTCCGTTTCTATTGCTAATTTCGTATTTTCGAGATATTTACAATTAAAATTCGAAAATGTCAAAAATCGACTTCTTCGCCTGATGAGATAGCGGCGAAATTTCTTCAGAAATGGAAAGAGCATAGATAACGGATAATTTGTAAGTAGTATAGAGTGGCTCTTTGGGGGAATGTACTACGGATCTTTGGGGGAATGTACTACGGGCGGATCTCTTTGGGGGAATGTACTACGGATCTTTGGGGGAATGTACTACGGGCGGATCTCTTTGGGGGAATGTACTGGGCGTGATTTTCCGCCAGATTCAAACGGTGTCTCTAATAAGCGCACCCCTGTAAGCAGTGTGCACGTTATACCACTTTTTCAAGTCTTATACCTTACTTATACTATACCACCCCCAAATTTCGGTTGTTATACCTTACTTATACTTATACCAGCCCAAAATTTTAAATTATACCTTACTTATACTATACCAGTCCCAGATTTCGGTTGTTATACTATACCTATAAGTATAATTATACCGGTAAATTTATACTTATACCAGACTACTGGCCGATTTTAAATTTATACCATGTGGACGACAAAGTTCACTCCAGGAAAGCAACAACAACTGTTGCATGTTGCATACAATTGGACTTCCTTTAGACCAAATGGCTCATATCTTGCTAAGGATTATATTTGGATGAGACTTTGTCTATTTTAAGCCCTTTTGGAGTGCAATACAGTTCAAAATTTCGTTGCGTATCATTCAGTGTGATGGTTTTATACCACGTTTTATACCACAAAGTATAAGTTAGGTATAAAACTATAAATTATACTATACCAACCCCAAATATATTCCTTATACTATACCAATACTTATACCATGGTTGATTTGGTTAATTATACCTTACTTATACCTTACCAAAGGCTAATTTAGGATGTTATACCTTACTTATACCAGGTATAAGTAAGGTATAATGGTATAAGTATAATTTGCCATGGTATAACGTGCACACTGCCTGTAAGCCTAAGCCTGTGAGTGTGACTGGATGCTCTGGGACGGTGTGCTGAAGCATAGGAGGTTTCTGGCCGGTCTTTGGTGGAATGTACTGGGCGTGATTTTCCGCCAGATTCAAACTGTGGCTGTAGATTGCAGGACGCAAGCCTGGTGAAAAGT